>CAXIVR010000489.1:0-71227 GCA_964035755.1 Teleogryllus oceanicus
TACCGCGATGGAATCAGTATTTCCGACGCCTTCCCTCGTTGTACAGCCCAGTTAAACCAGCTTACGAAGGTGATGGTCGCGTTAGAATGCGAGTCCAAACTCCAAATTATAACTTTGTTTTAGTGAAAGTTGAGCCAGTTGTTGAATAAACTATGCTTTCGGAATTATCAAAATTCTCCAATAGAATTTTCGAAATGAAATCCATAAATAAAAATGAAATAGAATAAAAGTAGAATAAGTAACTGCTCAAAACTAAAACTGAAAAAGCTGTAACAAAGAAACAGAAACACGTCCTATGTTACAAAAAATCTCTTCTATATTCCAGCAACGAGAATGTAGCAACGTGGTTTTATAAATTCATTTTAGTCCACTACCACTGTTATTCTTACATTCGTTGCATTACTTATTTAATATTCCTATCGAATTTTACGTAATCTTGACATATCACAGTGATTAATCCCATGAAAAATACTTAGACAATTACCTGTTAATAAAGCTTCATTTCTGGTATTTTCACGTGTCCTCGTCGGTTGTGTGGTGGAATAGTACCCATCTAATCACTTCAGCGTCTCGACCCGGGAAAGAAAGACAATCTCGTCCGAGTCAAGCCTCATGCCCATTGCATTTCTACAAAAGTTCTGATTGCTAGGCGAAAGTACGTTCAGAAATTTGTTTCTAGGTAACGCCATCTCTTCGCTACTCTAGGAACTATTTGTAGGGCAAGATGTCGGGTATTGTCACTTAATATTTCTTTTGTCATGAGTGTAGCTGATGACAAGCGGTTACAGTATAGTCTCTAATTGTATAGAAACAGTTTTGCAGCAGAAAATATTTTACTTTTCACTTAAATTTGTGTACCAATTTTAATTGTTTAATTTCGCCTGGCAATGAGTTGTAAAGTAACGTACATTACATTGTATGTGGATTTCTTGTAGTGCGCTGTTGATACTGACACTTGAAGAACATGATTTCTACGTCGAGTGTTGTAACTATAAATATCAGTATTACATGAAAATAAGTTCCCACCGTTAAGTAAGTCAGTTTTGACAAATACTACAGACTCATAAATAAATTGGCAAGGCAATGGTAAAATTCAAGCTCAATGAAAAGAGGCTTGCACGGATCACGTGGATGGGATTTTTTGACTATTCGGATAATTTTCTTTTGCAATCTAAATGTCTGGGAACTAAAGGATGAGCTTCCCCAGAAAATTATGCCATATCTCAGGCGGGAATGTACATTTGCAAAATACACGCAACGAGCTGCATGAAGGCTGACAGAATTAGAAGAATTCTGAATGCATAACATAATGAGCTTAATTTAATGTTTCATTCTGTTATATGTACATTCCATTTGAGGTTTGATTGAATTGAGAGACCTAGAAATGTTGTTACCTTAGCATCAGCTAATTGCATATTGTTCATTTTCAATGGAGCATACGACTGCCGATTTGAAGCGCAAAATTGCATTGAGACAGTTTTTCCTTCGTTAACTATTAATTTGTTTTTACAAAACCAATTTGAAACTTCTGAAAATTATAAGGTCTAAATTATAAGGTCCTCTTCAGTGTCTGAAAGGTCAACATCAACCAATCAGTTACAAGCATTACATTATATTTTACATGAGTGCTAATAGTATAAAACAGACACTGAAGAGGACCTTACAATTTAGATCGAAACGTCTGCTACAAATATAGAGTTAAATTGACTGGAATCATCGTTTTTTGTAATGTTTGGTTTATTCAGTGAATCCTTATTTATTTAAACAAAAATATTGAATGTAACATGTATACAAAGGGGTATAATTTGTACTGTAAATGAAAAATCTTGCTCCTATCATCGCCCCTTTCTTGAACCTACTACTTATGCTTTATACCTTCTTTATCCACTCGTTTCGTTAATTGCTATAATCTAATGCCTATATAATAACTATAATCATTTTCCATCCTTTTTCGTTATTATTTCCCTTACTTTCTTCTGGCTCCGATCTCGATCAAACCATACCTACAAGTTTGGACAAAACGAAGGTACTGTCGCGTTTTGTCTTTCTCGGCTGTGGGTGCAGAGCCGGGTAGTGTTAAAAATCTAAATGAGAATGGAAGCTTATACCAGTCAAGATTGCTGTTGTCTTTCATCAATGACGACAGACTTTGTTCTTTCACGAGGAATCCCGTTCTACTATTGACTTTGGAACATATCTCTTCACAAAAAAGCTTAATTGCTTATAATAACATGCAATGGATTGCGTTTTTAAATTAAAATAAAAAGCAGGATATCTTGCAATAATCCACTACAACATGCATCTTAGTAAATATAAAACATTTCTCTGAAATTTTCCGAAACATGTTTAATTTAGTGTTGACGGTGAATAGTGATTATATTGTGCCAAAATGGTAAACCATCGTTTCTTTGGTTTCCGAGAACAAATAATCAACGACATGAAAAAGTTTTGGGGTTTTTCTATTTTCCAAATGATAGTGAATATTAAGAACTTTTCTACATATACAATCCCACCAATATTTAACTTTTAGCATGGATTTTTGCTGCACGAAATTTTAAGATGAATTCTTCAACCATATTGATTCTTGAGACCTGGATGTTTTCTCCATAACTTAGTTCAATTGTACATCTTCAAATTATGTCATGCACATTTTTTTTAAATCGTGAGTGTTGAGTAATAAATAATATTAAGAGGTAGAGTCTCATTGTGTCGCGTATTCCTAATAGTTTCTTTGAAGGGTCGTCGAATCTAAATTTCTAAAATTGATTTTACAATGTATAAACAAATTCTACTTTTATAAGCTATATAATAACTTTTGTATAATTTATTATAATTAGAAATATTGGACAAAAAGAATAAGTCTCTCTTTCAGTATATTGCTAAACAAAACTAAATGTAACTAGTGCTACAAAATGGCATGACCTTCTGTTCTACTTATTTTCCTTATCTCTTTAATCTGGGATAGGTTGTCTGTTTTGCCCCACCCTCTTCCCAGCTGCTATCTCTCTGCACAAAAAAAGAGTTAACATTGTCCCATTTTCGACTCCCTAATACTAGATTTTTAATATGAACAAGAATACAAGCGAAGAGTAAAACCTGGTACTACATGCAAATTGCCATTGAAAAACCCGAAGCCTTTTTTTTTAATAGAAAATGTCGCCTGGGCGTTTCTGAAACGCGCGAATTTCAGCTCATTTTGAAAAAATTTTGAGTTTTCGAAAAACTTCAACAGATATTATTGAACTCGCTTGCACTCAAAAATTCAATATTGTGCTATATAAAACTTCCGTACTGTAAATATTAACGTGAAAGAATTTCAAAAATATACGTTTAGTACTTTTTAATTTAAAAGTTACATCAAAATGCCGCTTATGACACGTCATTTTGTGCATTTAGCACTATCTATTCAATGTTAATTGTCCAAAACAATTTCAATGTCACCTTCATTTCGCCAAAAACATAACGTGGCGTTCGTTACTACACGATTCACATTTTAAAATAGAATAGCTTGGCTAATTAACTTATAAAGCATAACTATGTTATAACTTCATAGTTGGTGCCGGCAGGTAGCGAGGATTGTGAGGGGAGGGATCGTGCACAGCGACAAAGGCCGGGCAAGAGGACAATAAACTATTATTCTAGCCCTTTTGTACCTGGTATATTCTCTACAGTATTCTGCGATCTGTGAGCTACAGCGACCAAACGAAATTGCGACATCTAAGCTGAAACCTTCAAAATATTAAGAAGGAAATTCAACCTGTGTGGTGTAGGTGGTATACTGTTACGTGTCTTGGAGCTTGAATAATGAAAATGGGGGGCAAGTACGAAAATCGTCGGAAGCACTCGGCACGCCTGAACTTCAGCCAAATTACGAGGTCAATGAGAGAACCTTAGCGCATTTTAGGTCAATGACTATTACATATGTCTAGTCACGAAGACTCCTAGTACTCCGTGCAGTGGGCCATGATCTAATCAATACCATCTACACTTACTCTAAATTGTCAATACCTTTGGTCAAGGATGTGCATATGCGTTGTTATTGGTCGAAAAAAGCCGTAATAAGTTTCTTCCTTCACCGCGTGATGTCGCTAAAGATCAAAGGTGTTCCGATAAAGTAATTCTTCGTAAATTCTTAGCGAGAAAAATAGCTTCTCATTCTCTATAAAATATTATCTTAATTATGAAGAAAATAAAAACCTCAGAAAAACAACGAAAACTTGTCAGACTACTTATAAAAATGAAAACGTTCATCCAAGCCCAATATTCCCATTCCTTCATCATGAAATGCCTAGTCAAGATGCAATTCATACAAAAACGATACTTAATTTAGTACATTATCAAGGAGAAAGGTGTTCCGATTAGCTACCGACGTTTTTCATACGTACCCCCACCATGCCTCCAACAGCGGAGTTGAGTCTCCTTACTGTCTTCATAGCTGACCGTGAAGATAAGGAAAATATCGATTCTGTGTTAGGGAAATGCGCAAAGCGTCGACAACCAATCGGCACACCTACAATCTGGCGACAACATGCGGCCCAGAGAGATCCTTAGAAGCGATTTTCGGCCAATGACAGCTGCTTCTCATGGTTCAAGTCACTTTAATAAGTCAATGGCGTTGGGTCATATATTTCAGTAACAGTGTTGGGGGGCGGAAAGCCGAGATAAATTCTTCTTTCACCGCATGATGTCGTTGAAGTTCAGGTGTTTATTGCTGCCGACTTTTTTCCTACACCGTGCCTCCAACCACATACACCCACGCCCCCGCCATGCCTCCAACACCAAAATTGAGACTATTCCTTAGTCTTCTAGACTAAAACTTATAGGGCCCAGGAGACGCTTCGCTACACTTGTCCAATTTGGAAGTGAAGCTCCGGCATTTGGCGCTCGCGATTATCATAGAACAACCTTAAGCAATGCACTTTATTAATAATACTAAATAATTTATTCGCTGACCTCGTGACGTTAAGGGATAAGAGCAGACTTCATTCACGAGAAATACTATTAGCAATCGAGGGGTTTTGTTTTGTAATTCATCGGTAATAAGCCATCTTTTCAAATATGCAAATCAACCCACTAAAATGTAACACCTCAAGTTTTAGCTACTTTTTGATAAAGAATGAAAATCATCGTGCAATAAACCAGAATAGTCAGTATGCTTACCCGCAGAAGAACCTCAAGAGTTACACATGTCCAGGAAATCTCACAGCGAAGGAAAGTAGAGAAACAGGAACTCCACACTTTCAACTCTGCCAAGGGTATGCCACCATATCTGCGACGCAAGCACCATCGATTAACATGATTGTAACACTTATTATTTCGTAAATTCTTGGCGAGAAAAATAGCTTCTCATTCTCTATAAAATCTTATCTTAATTATGAAGAAAATGAAAACATCAGAAAAACAACGAAAACTTGTCAGACTACTTATAAAAATGAAAAAGTTCATCCAAGCCCAATATTCTCATTCCTTCATCATGAAATGCCTAGTCAAGATGCAATTCATACAAAAACGATACTTAATTTAGTACATTATCAATTTTGATTACTTATTCTAAGCGAACGCAGATCAAAGGCAAATACAGGAGGCAGCGGAGACACTCAAAATCCTCTTGTCTAAATACCAAAAGCAAATATTGCTTAGTAAATAATGATGATGATAGTAATTTCTTGTAAAATAAATACGCAAAACAAAAGCATAGGCTCATCAATAATCACTTAAATCCAGTTTTCCTGAACTGTTTACACAATTCTCTCAAAATTTTCCAAGTCCCTGCTTTTTAATTCTTACAATAAAATATATTAGAAAAAGCAAAGTTCTATTACCTAAGCATATACCAATTAATCTAGATCAAAAGAAGAATATCACAATTGATGAAAATCCTGTGTATAGTTTAGATCATAGCAATGTTCACGGACATACGTTTTGCCGTTACGAATTTTTCGGCATACAGCCTACAAAATGTGAATTGTGACAACATAACGTACACAGTATAGAAAAATTAATTCTTTACTGTCGAAAAATTGCTGTTTATTATTGTAGCATTACAATATTGACTCTACGCTACGTAGAAGTAATACGAAAATGATTTTTCGCGAGAAAACTCGTCTCTTACCTTACGTCTACGACTTCGTGTCACGTCTCTACTTCACGTCTCTTAGCAAGACCACAAGATACTGAGTGAAGGCGGCCGGTGTCACCTCCCACGAAAGCTCGGGTCGCCGACTCGCACTTCTTTTGTGACGTCAGTCTAGAATCGAAAGTACTCACCAATGGGAACCTGTGACATTTTACTCCTTTATAACCGTATCGCACGATTTTTTCCTTTTCGCTCATGTTATATTTTTTCTCTGACACCTGTCCGAGCTAATCTGATCATTAAACACAATGAAGGTTTGTTTTTTATACTTACAAATAAGCAATAAAATGGAAAACAAATATAAGTCATCAGTTGCCAAATGTATTGTAATTATAGGTAAAATACATATCACAAAATTATGCTGCTTGATGTTATAAAATATTTATGTAGTTTGTATGTAATATTGTTACAGTTTTTATTTACAATAGTTTCTATCCAAATATACTGTATTGTTGACTCTGTAAATAGTTACCAAAAAAGAATTATGTTATTATTTAGTTTAATATTAGTGGAGTATGCAAGAGGTGCATTATGAAGAAAATTATTTTCAAAAATTGAAATTTTCAATGGACAAAGATTCTGGTCAAGCTTACATATTTTTTCAATACAAAAATGGCACATTTACTCCACACAAATATGATCATTTTCTTTTCAAATTATTAATGTTTTTGAGTTGCAAAATGTTTTCTACAATTGAAAAAGATCTTCCTGTCTTCATGCTTCTTTCTTAAAAACAAATTTAATTGTTCATGTGGCAGTACATTTTTTAATTCACAATTATTTTCTGTAATGAAATGTTTACAATGATAAGTCAACAATGATAAAATTGACATTTCTTAGTTTAAAATAAAAAAGAGGAAGAAATATTTGTAATTCAAATTCAAATCCTCCGTGAGTCTATTAATAAAAATTTAACCATGAGAAATACAGAGGAAAAGCAAAAGGAAATCCAGAGATATGCAATAGGTCACAAACACATCAACAAAACCTCTGTCATCTAAAGTTTTTATTACAAATGCCAAAAACACATACCAGACATATCATTCAATGTACTACATAATAGCTTGTAAGCTTCATATGATATGAAAATAAAACCCACCAAGCTAGTTAAACAAGGATTAATAAAAGATCTTAAAATTACATGTATCTAAAGAATTCAATATAACCACAAAAGAATCTGAAATATTTTTCTATTTTTGAAGAGTAGAATTGTAGAAGAGTAGAATTAATCCTTTAATGTTAGGGAAGAAGGTGCATTATGAAGAAGAGGTGCATTATGAAGAGGTGCAAGGCAAGAGGTGCATTATGAAGAAAATTATTTTCAAAAATTGAAATTTTCAGTGGACAAAGATTCTGGTCAAGCTTACGAATTTTTTCTATACAAAAATGACACATTTACTCCACACAAATATTATCATTTTCTTATCAAATTTTGTAAATATTTATCATTTTTTATTTTGAATTGCCATTTTTTATGATTACTCAACTAACTTTTTCAATAAATTGTATACACCACATTTAATAATGAAGAAATCTTATTTTATGTATCAATCATAAAATATTATTTTATATGTTTTAAACACTGAAGGTATTGGGTAAAAGATGATAATCCTTGACATTTTATTCTGTGATACTATAATTTTGGCCTTGTGCTCTTCGGACTGACTGACTTATAAATACACATCACAGAGATAAATCTTGATCTTGTGTGGTGTCAGGAAGATATTAACTCCCCTGCCTCAAACTTCTTTATAAACATAAATGGTGAGGAGAAGGAGGGAGGTTTTTTAATTCTACACCTGTAGCACCTGAAAATAGATTGCATATATTAGTCACTGAGGTATTCCTGAACCCAACAAAAAGGTTTTGCCAAAGGAAGTGTTTGAGTTTATTCTGAAGCTGTGTAATCGAGATATGTCACTCAGGTGTGTTGTATTTCTGTAGATAATGTACCTTTTTCACATAATGTGCTTGTAAACATTAGTTGGACAAGGATGTATGCTTTACTTGTTGTGTATGAGTGTAAGCTTGAGTTAAATTTGTAAGGTGTGTTGTTGTTTGTTTGATTTTTCTTTACAAACCCAAGGACTTCATAAATGAATGTACAAGGCAGTGGATGTATATTAGGTGTTTTGAATCAAGGATTACAGGACTGTGCTTTTTGTATTTGTTAACATCTGCATGATTCTTGTATTTTAGCAAGGTTAGCCTCTAATCCTAGCCTCTGGTGTTTGGCCTCAGATTATCATTAATTCAGCACCAGTAACCCTTGTAGTGTGGATTGCCATGATCTCAATATTCTCTATTTTAACAACATAATAATTTATTTATCTCAATAAATGCTGATCAACCTTCAACATCCAGATATCCTTGAAACATCACACAGCTATTCATAAAGATATTCTAAAGATAGACAGGATCTTACTTGACAAAAAAACAAAAGTTTATTTTATGGCTAATCACTTCTAATTCTAAAGTTTTTATTTATTATGATCAAATTTATTTGCTACTAATCAAATAAAGTTACTTTATAAAAAATATATTTTTCTGTACTCAATACATTGATATTTACGAAAGTACTTAACGAATTCACAAGAAAAATTGCAATTTTAATTTTTTTCTTTATTTTTCCTTTCGCTTTCATTGTTGTACAAAAGGTGTGTAGTTCAATGTAAACTGTCTTCAAGAGATGCAATGCATTTCTGTGACTCAATCATATTTTTGTTGAAACAACTGCAACTTTATCAAACCAATTTAATATTTAATGCTGAATTTCATTGACTTTCAAATCATATATTTATGTTCCAACACGAGTACAATAAATATAAAGCAATGTTTTCTTCCATATTTTATTTTATTTGTTATTTTGGTAAAAAGAAACTACTGGGGAACTGAAACTGATATTTGGGGGAAAAGTACAATCTGCATATTTTTTTCTTCAGCTCCACAACCTCTTCATAGTCTTACATAATTGGAATGATGAATAAAAGGGCCAACAAAGCATGGTTAAATAATATTTGAAACAGACATGTTTGTTCTTGGGTTACAGAAAACTTATTTGTATAGATAAACAACCATAGATTTCATTCTATGATATTTATTTGTTAACATAAAAACAACCCACTGTCCAATCAGCAAAAGGAGAGATCAACAGAACATGTGCTTGATGAACTACATTTATGTGAGAAAACAAATACCAAGGATCATCTCAGGACTTGCTCACTTGGATCAAAGAAACTGGACAAAAATAAACAAACCGCAATTGAGTCATTGTCCCAAAAGCTAGTACATTGTTTTATATTTAGTTATTCCTTTAAAATTATACAGTACAATTGTGCCAATCAATTTTTATTAAAATGTTATGGTCAAAATAATTATGCTCATTTTCTTTTTGATAGAATAGCATCTAATTGTACAGAAACAATTATGCAGCAAAAAATATTTTACTTGCTCCTTAAACTTGTGAATAGATTTTAATTGTTTATTGTCATCTGGCAATGTGATGTCAAGTAACATTAATTTTATGAGTATCGTTAAAAGCTTCAACGCGCAACAGGGAAGATTCACACCGGTCACTGGTCTCCGACAGGCGCCGTTAAAAAGCGATCCAACGCTCGGACCATCCACCTTCTGGAAGATGGGCCGTGCTTTGACACGCTTTGTCCTTAGTGGGGGACGTCTCGCAATATGCGCTGCCGCCCCGATCTAACCTGGAAGACGTTAGTGAATTGAATGCCTTATTTTACGTGGCGAGACTCAGTCACCAGGTCTGCTCTTCCGTCTGACCACGCAATTGAGGGCAATCGTCAACGGCGTCAGCATCACTCAGCACTGCCTGCGATGCACGGGATGCGCTGCTGCCGATCTACATGACGCCCATCTCATGGAAGACCGAATAAATGAAATAAATCTAAATAAATTCAAGGAATAAATGAGTTTTTGTTTCCTTAGTAGGCGTTGACACAAGACTTGCACACGCAAAGAAAATGCCACTGAATTTAATGCGTAGTATCCGTGTATAGGGCCTACTGGGTGCTGTACAGGGTGCAGTATAGGGCCTACACCTCCCGTACACGGAGTTCTGTTTTTGATTTCCTCTATGCACTGAAGTTTTTGTATTAATAATGCATTGACTATGCACATAATGTGTTGAGCTCTTTTTTGGCTAGTAGTGGTAGGAATAGAGCCATGAGTGTGGGTTGCTATTTTGTTAGCAATACTATACAATAAAATCTGTAGTAGAAGGAGAATGCCAAACCAAAATTCTATTTCCTTTATCCTGAATTTGCTAAATGCACTAGGCATCATGAATATCGTTAAATCATTTCTGAATGAATAGTATTTTATTATTAGTACGTTAGGAGAACGTCGTGCTAGGCGAACATCCGATTCAATCCGAGAGCGCTGAGAGGCGGGCTCAACGTTGATTTCAAGAAGAACGCCGTGCTTGGCGAATTAATCTTTCGATTTGGGAAAGTTATTCTGTTGAGTTTGATATTCGACTCTGACTTCCGCGCAATAGGGCCAAGTTATGAGAACAGAGAGAACTTGCTGACTGCACTGAATCGTACGCCTATGCTGAGACTCGCGAGAGAAATCTGAACTCGCCACGACTCGACGCGGAGGCCACCATTTGGACGAGACGAGTTGAAGCGGGTGTTTTGACCGTCACCGCCGGCGCCACCGCCGCTGCCTGCTGCCACTGCTGACACGAGGCTTCCTTTGTCCTTTGGCGCCCAGGATGTAACCCTCGGAGCCGCCACCGCCGGCGCCGCCGCCTGAGGTCAACGAAACTTGCGGGCGCCCAGCTGACAGGTCCATCTGCTGCATACGAGACATCCCGGTACAATTTGTCGTATCGGAAAAAAAAAACCCACGCTATTGGGTATTATCATTCTTCGCTCTTCAAGCGCAACATGAACTTTTTGCTATAACACAATTCAGATTTTGTAAGCGTTGCCACGACTGGGCAATCATGTTCTTAAATTAGGTAGGGTGTTTTCTTTTTTTATGTAACTTTTTAACAGGAGTCAGAAATAAATTTAAATGTTTTCGAGTCATTATGTTAATTCTTATTAGCAAGAACAACTCCTAGCAACCCTCTTTCTTCCATCCCAGGAGTAAAAGCGGAACTGGTGATCTAACAGCCAATTGAGCTATAGCGGCCGGCGGATGTGACAGTATACAAATCGACGGAAATGTGCAGTATATTAATGGCGGAGAGATATTTAAAAAAGTACATTTGTGTGATTTTTGAAAAAACAAAAAATACACCAAAGTGAATTTTACGTCATATTAAACAGTGCAATTAGAAGTAGCCATTGGAAAAATGTGATGAAAAAATATTGGAGCCGTTTTTTAGAAAATCTTGTTTTTGGAATTTTTTAAAATTGCATATATTGCATGCACTATTGCACGAAAACTACGAAAAAAGCTGCAATAAATTTTAAGAAAAAGTTTGGAACCGTTTTTGAGAAAATTTTGAGAAACGACAGAAAACGATTGAGTTTTCCAGAAATTTCATATGATATTATTTAAAGCACATGTTCTCATAAACACCATAATGCGAACAATTTGTCAGTAATGTAAATATTAGCGATTACACCCGCTGAATAATGAATGCGAGGGGCCGCCTTGTTGCGGATGAGGTTGTATTATTGGTTGACAATGCCAAGGACTTGAAGAATCTAAATAGGGAGGTTAGAAAATGTTTGAGAATAGAAAATCAAATTCAGTATGGATAAGACCAAATGATGGAGAAGGAAGAGTAAACGTGAGAAAATTATTTGGAAAGAAAGTATTTTAGAGATGATGAACGGAAGTATTTAGAGTTGTGTTAATTTAGGTTTACCGTGTCAGTGTGTTGATTTAGGTTTACCGTGTGAGTGTGTTGATTTAGGTGTACCGTGTGAGTGTGTTGCTCGTTTACTTCAATCGGACGAAAAATGAGGCTTCCAGACGCTTATTTGTTTAGGTTATGGCCCGAAATCACGATTATTTTTAAATGCTCGTATCTTCTAAACAAATTCGACTTTCGTCATTCTGAAAGTACAGCCGGTTTCAGCGGATTGTCGGCATTCAGAAAAACTTTCGCTTACTTCAATCAGACGAAAAATGTGGCTTCCAGGCACTTTTTTGTTTAGGTATAATTTTTCAACTTTTTTACAACACTGTCATCTTTGACTGGCTGTATCTGCTAAACTATTCGCTCTACGACGCTGAAATTTGCACTGCAGATGACGAGTACTGTTCTCTTTGTTTGGTTTTAGATGACTGGTACATTGAGCACGGAGGTCATAAATGAACGGCGACAATATAGACTGCATTTTGGCCTAAAATTGCGTATTTTTCGAACATTTTCGCAAATTTGCCGAAAACCGAGACTTGGGTAGAAAAATGATCATTACCATTGAATTCGGTATAAAATTTCGAGTTAGGACGCTACTTTTCAGTAGAATCGATTTCCGGCCAAAATCTGAAAAATTTAACAGGGGGGTGGTCGATTAAATTTTGCGGTTTTGGCCCGAAATCATGATTATCTTTAAATGCTCGTATCTTCTAAACAAATTCGATTTTTTCCATTCTGAAAGCACAGCCGGTTTCAGCGAATTGTCGGCATTCACAAAAACTTTTGATTACTTCAATCGAGGAAAAAAATGCGGCTTCCAGATGCTTTTTTTGTTTAGCTAAAATTTTTCAACTTTTTTACAACACTGTCATCTTTGACTGGATGTATCTGCTAAACTATTCGCTCTACGACGCTGAAATTTGCACTGCAGATGACGAGTACTGTTCTCTTTGTTTGGTTTTAGATGACTGGTACATTGAGCACGGAGGTCATAAATGAACGGCGACAATATAGATAGCATTTTGGCCTTAAATTGCGTATTTTTCAAACATTTTCGCAAATTTGCCGAAAACCGAGACATAGATAGAAAAAGGATCATTACCATTGAATTCGGTATAAAATTTCGAGTTAGGACGCTACTTTTCAGAAGAATCGATTTCTGGCAGAAATCTGAAAAATTCAACAGGGGGGGTCGATTAAATTTTGCGATTTCTGCCAGAAATCAGGATTATCTTTAAATGCTCATATCTTCTAAACTAATTTGAATTTCGCAATTCTAAAAGAACGTTGGTTTTCGCAGATTGTCAGCTTTCAGAAAAATGTTCGTTTGTTTCAATCGGACAAAAAATCGGCTTCCATACATATCCATTTTTGTTTCGGTATATTTTTTCAACATTTTTACAACACTCTCATCTTTGACTGCCTGTATCTCCTAAACTATTCGCTCTACGACGATGACATTTTAACTGCAGAGGAGGAGTACTGTTCTTTGTTTTGCTTGATGACTGGTACTTGAGCGCGATTTGGAAAATGGCGTATTTTCGAACATTTTCGCAAATTTGCCGAAAACGAAGACTTGGATACAAAAATGATCATTACCATTGAATTCCTTATAAAATTAGGAGTAAGGACGCTACTTTTCAGAAGAATCGATTTCCGGCCGAAATTTGAAAAATTCAACAGGGGGGGTCGATTAAAGTTTGCGATTTCAGCCAGAAATCAGGATTATCTTTAAATGCTCATATCTTCTACACTAATTCGAATTTCGCAATTCTGAAAGCGCCGCCGGTTTTCGCAGATGTGCATTTAACTTTCATAATTTCAAATTGTATTATGTGATGAAAGAAAGTGAACATCACGTGTTGTGGTAATATGGTAGTTATATGAAAAGAATTGGAATATTTCTTTATATAGAAACCTGAATAAAAAGAATCATAATTTTTTAAAAATGATGTGCACACATCTTTATTAGTGAAACCAATATGTTTTAGTAATATTCATTATAAGCCAAGTTTTAGAACTTTTATTGAAAATTGAAGTACTCCAACCTTTGGATCTAAATGTTCCTAACAAAACTTGAAGAAATTCCCTTTCAAATATATTCATATTTGATTATGAGAATAGTAACAAAGTTCACTATGTATTTCTTTGAAGTTCTCTTGTTCTGGAATTACTGACATGTGGAATTTTTGTTGCGGTTTCAATGTTGCTATTCTTCAGCAATATCTTCATCAGTGTTAAAAGGAATGTGCATCATATGCTGCTTTTTAGTGCATTATCTTCATTATTTTCCAGACACCCTATATGTCAAAGAACCAAAATGTTAGTGGGAAAAAATTCTATTTGAAATAAAGTTCTGTAATGACTGTAAATTTTAATTTTGTATGAAATAATTGTTTTGTTTATCTGTTGAGGAGAAGAAATTGCGTAGTTTCTGTAAAATTTGAATAGTAATAAGATAATAGGAAATGTTTCAAAATGAGAGCCAGTTAACATATGTTTTTCTTATTGTTTGCACTGATAGCTGTCTTTCTTAACATAGCTGTTAGAAAAAATGTCTTGATGTTTTTAAAAATCAAATTGAGAAATATTCACAAAGATAAATTTGTTTTCAATACTTGAAGTGCTGCCCTTGAACCTCCAGATCATGATTATATGTATGAAATGAAGTGCAGTTAATTTATATACACAGTAAATTCATAATTGCATTTAGTTATATAGACTTAGATTAACTTGCTTTATCAAGTGCTGGAATTGTATTAACATAGAAAATTCAATTTTATTATTACTATACTAGAGAAGTATTCCTAAATTCTTCTAGTAATATAACTTTAAAAATTACAGGTGAGTGAAGACTCTTCTGCATAGAAATTACAGTTCATTCCTCTGCTTTTTGAAGAGAAGTTCACCTTTGGTGGGATTTTAAAAATTCTTTTAGTTGTAATAGTTATGTTATTGGAAGTTAATTTGTAAGAATTTAAAACATTATCTAACATTTGAAATTCAAAAATATAGTCTGTATGTAACATAAAAACAAATCAATAATGCACTTATAAAGCAGGGTGCACATGCACTTGTGGTTATGTGAGTACTCTGAATGCATGCTGGTGCTGGGTTTCTGTTTTTGCATGTAGATTATATGCTCTCCATTTATTTCATTTACATTTTTTTCCTTTATAGATATGCCTGATGTACATATCCAGTTTACTAATTTTATAAACTTAATATTAATGCTCTTTAAGGTTGCTCAAAGTGATAGATCTATTAGATCTAAGAAGGTGTTTTCAAGTTTTAAGATAGTGTCTTGTGAAGGAGAATGTGTGGCCATCAAAACTGCTGGGATCTAGAGGTTATTAATGAATTGTTGTGCAATTGTGCCTATGTACTTGTTCAGTGTAGTAATGTGGAAAGTACATGTTGCTTTAATTTCTTTGTTCTTATTTCTCATTTTAGAAGAGTACATTTCAGTTTTTATCAATACATTGGAACTATCAGGATTGTGAAGAAGCTTCTGCCCTTTGGATTGTATCTTGATGATCTTGTATCTTGTATTTGCTTATTTAAATGTTGTTACTTCAGAGTTTCTTCATTGCCCTATGACACTTCATTCTTCTTTACCTCTATTATTAGATATTTGTGTATTGTGAACGTTTTTCTCCTTCTGTGGAATGTAAACTGTGGAAATGTAACTTGCGACAAATACGACAACATATGAAGGTGAATATTCAATTCAAGAAAATTTGGGCATAATTTCAGGCATCTCAATTTTTCTTGTAAAGATTTGAATTTTTAACTTAGAAGTATTACTGGTCTGTAAGAATGTATTAAGGAATGCCTCTAGCCCAACTTTATATGGAGAAAAAGTGTTTTTTTGAATGCAGTGTTGTATAGTAAAGCAGATTTTGGTATATTCGATTGGGTTCCTTTTATTTTTGTTCAACTTTCTTCCATAAATAGTATTGTGAGGACAAATGACCAAATATCGATAAATTAATCAAAGGAGAGGGTAGTACTTCAACAAATATACAAATGTTTCAAATTTTTTGCAATATTGCATGAACATGTAAGCCTCTCAAGAAGCATATGGCATTACACAAGAGCCTAAAGTAGTTTCCTCTTCATAAAGAAACTTGTGATTAATCATGTGGAAAAACAAAATATAATTAAAATATTTTTATTATAAAGGATGTTTAAAGAAAAGTAATTAGTACCCAAATATAGTTTTAAGTAACTCGCCAAAGATTTATATTTTTCAAGTTCATTTATTTCCTTGAAACCTTGATACCTCTCTCCAGGTGGAATACTGTATTTTATTAAATATTGTGCAATCTTTCCAATTTATGTATTCTTTTATGAGCCAATTGTTCATTTTATTGTAAAATTTCAGCTTTTGGATGAAGTTAACTTTTAAGATCTAGTCCAAAATGATCATACATTTTTTAGCAACAATACAGTACACAGTGTGCAAGAGAGCCACAGTCATGACACTTGACTGACCTTGCAATGGAGACAGTTCCTCAAGGTGTATCAAATTAAACCAATCCTTGGGGTATGCAATTTGTAATATTTACAAGTTGGATAACAGATATTTGGAAAAAAAAAAAGGCGTATTTTTCGAACATTTTCGCAAATTTGCCGAAAACGAAGACTTGGATAAAAAAATGATCATTACCATTGAATTCCTTATAAAATTTCGAGTTAGCACGCTACTTTTCAGAAGAATCGATTTCCAGCCGAAATTTGAAAAATTCAACAGGGGGTGGGGGTCGATTAAATTTTGCGATTTCGGCCAGAAATCAGGATTATGTTAAAATGCTCATATCTTTTAAACTAATTCGAATTCTGCAATTCTGAAGGCACCATTGTTTTCCGCAGATTGTCAACTTTTAGCAAAACGCTCATTTCCTTCAATCGAACACCAAATGCGGCTTCCAGACCCTTTTTTCTTTTGGTATATTTTTTCAACATTTTTACAACACTGTCATCTTTGACTGGCTGTATCTCCTAAACTATTCGCTCTACGACGCTGACATTTTAGCTGCAGATGAGGAGTACTGTTCTCTTTGTTTTGCTTTTGATGACAGTTGGCTGTTCTGAAAGGAACGTGCTGGTGTTGATCACCGTATTTTCGAAACCAAGTTCTTTTTGTTTTGTGTTAATTATATTACCGCCAAACGTCTCAATGCAGCACTAATACAAAAACTTAAGTGCCTAGTGGAAATCAAACCCAGAACCACGCGCTCGGAAGGTGAACGTGACGAATGAAGACGTGAACGGACACTACGCATAAATTTATGTAATATTTAAATTAATAAACTTTTATTTCACTCAATTTTATTTCATTTACTTGAATTCCTTACATTTTATTATGTATTAGTGTTTTGAATTTTGGAAATTACATTTCTGTCATTCGATGGAGGTGCGTTGCACCTGGTGCAACCTTCAGTGTGTTGAGGCACCAGCCGCGACTGCTTGATACTGAAAAATCGATTGACGAAAAAGCATCTATCTGTGATCAAAGCTAGCGCCTAAACCGTTCAGCCGATAGAGAAACTCAAAACTACTAATTAAGGAGATACAAAAAATAATTATTTGGCTAATTACAAACAAATGTAATATAGAGGTAGTGTGGATTCCAAGTCATCAGGGAAAACAAGGGAATGAAGAAGCAGATAAGAAAGCCAAAAACGCCATTAACGAACCTCTATATAACACAATATGTTCACCTGTTAAAAGATGTATGAAAATTAAAATGAAGGAATTCTGGGATTCCCAATGGAGGAACATTGACTCAAGCTACAAGAAATCAATCACCAATTTTTGTAAAGACTCTTACAGTATCAGCATCAAGAAAGGAACTAGTGACAATATCCAGATTAAGAATAGGTCATACAAATCTGACACATATACACTTATTTACAAAAAAACAACAGAGAAATATTATGTGACAAGTGTGGTGCAGTCTTGGCAGTCAAAACACCTTGTACAATGCCAAGAATTAGAATCACAAAGAAATTAATCTTTACTGCCCAAAAATATAAAGACTGTTTAAAAACCAAGCAGGATGCATACAGAGAATTATTTTCCTAAGGTTGATTAATAAATACCCTTCTATATAAATTAAGGATGAAGTGCACTGTAATATAAATGTGAATTGTACATGTACTAATGAGTTTAAATACCAGAGCCAGATACATACTGACAGAGATGTATGTAGGGTATGGCAGGCACGGCACGTGGTATGGGTGCCACTCAAAAGGGGCGCTATTTGGAGTATACCTGCTAAAAAAAATAGCAACCCTAATTTGAAGTATCTTGATAGAGGTGCAAATTCTACACTTGCCATGGGCGCATGAATATCTAGATAAGCCTAATAGCCTAATGCAATAGCCTAATAGCATAATGACAATGTTAATGAAAATAAAGGTTTATATAAGATGATGAAAATAAACGTATTATGTAAAATGTGTGAATCAGTCGCTGATGACCACTGCAGTTAAAAGGTAACTTAAATAAAAATAAAATAAATAATAATAAAAATAATGCAGGTAGTCTCGGCAGCATATTAGAAAAAGTGTAGACATGGGGGAGAAATCTTGTCATGCATTTGCAAATTCACTTTAATTTTGTTTATTAATGAAATTATTTAAAATTGTACAAATATTTCATACTTGCCAGTTCAGTATTGCTGCTTTCCTTGATATCTTTTTAACCTTTGTACACTGAAGAATTGATAACAAATCCATGCTAAAGCTACACGTTTGTTTTGTCTTTAGCAGAATTTGAAACTATGATTAATATTTTAATGTAGAAATAATTCTAAATACTTCATGGTTCAAACAAGCCATTTTTAACCACCAGCACCTACAAATTAATATTGAAATTATGAAAAATAAGTTTTTTTAAGTTTTTTACAATTATATTTTATTTTTTCACAGACAACACAAGGTATGTATATGTGAAACTACACCAGCAAATAACTGAAGAGGGAGATTAAAGGTGTTGACCTCTTTGTGGCTCCTGCTATCAATACACTGTATAACGTTTGTGCAAGTTATTTTTTCTTGCTAATTTGACTGATCAAATTCAGTTGATTTTTGCTAAACTTTTTTCTTCCATTGCCATTTTCATTCCAAATCTCAAAACTTTCAAAATCCCAACTATTTTTGTGAACAGAACTTCTTATATCTTTAAGCTTTTAAAATTATTGTAAACACAATATTTTTCAAACTATGGTTTTTCCAGGAATACATTTTCATTTTAAATATTTAAGTTTTTATAAGCAATACCTCCAACACACTGGAATACCAGTTTTAAACTCTGTGATCATGAGTCTGCAGCATAATTCATGGCATTTTGTAGTATTTTGATTCTTCATTACTGAAGTTCAAATTGCGCAAAAAGGAACAGGAAAGAGCAAGACAAGACAACCAAGTGTGAGGCAAAAACAAAGGAAGAAAAGTAATTTTAGTAACACCTTAATTACATTTGGTAAAAATCATTTCTTTGTTTGGCAGTGGGTCTTGATTCACAAACTGTAATGGTCTCTTCCAACTTTACTCACAACTCTCTTGCAATAGTATTTTAATTTTTAGATCCTTGTATTTTAATGTTCATTAATTCAATGACACTTCAAAAAAGTTCACAAAAATAACTGCTACTTTTTCTTATTCTTACAATTCTTTTGCCATCTTTCCAGACACAAGCCAAAATAATTTCCCAAAATGTTGCAATGCAACCCTATAATGGACAAATATATTGTTGCTAGTCTCCATTCAAGATCTTTGGAGATTTCATGAAACATTTTATCAAATATAAAATAAAAAAATCAAGACTAGATTATTTTAAAACAAAGTCAGAGAGTCAGTCAGATGGTACCTGAGCACAAGTAGTATTCAGTTAATCCCAGAAAGACCAGAAATGTATCTGTATCACATTGCATTGGTACCCACCAAACAAACTGGGTTGGTTTAAACAAGGAGAAACTTTTATATTGAAACTCAGATTTCTAATTTGAGAATTCAGAAAATCACTAAGCAGTTCATTAGAACAGGTTTGTGTCCAAAAGTGAAGTGTGGTGATCATTGAAGTCTCAAATAAATAGAAAAAGAAGGATAATAAAAATTGAAAAGTGTTGCATCTCATTAAAGTAGAGCAAGAAACACTTACCAAAATCTTTCAAGTGATTTATCTGTAAGAAAAACTGTACAGAACATAGATTTTGCCATGAAAAGAACAAATTTAAAGTGAATTCATTATTTTGTAGATACTTTTATGTGAGATTCAATCTAAGCTTTAAAATTTCTGCCATTGATGTTTGTTTATTTTATTTTTATTTATTTATTTTACGTCAAAAACTGCGTATGACGTATGATTTCCAAGGATAAAAAGGCAATAAATTTTGGCTCTTATCCATGTTGTCCTTCAGAATAATACTTCCTGCCGCAACAACATGGGACGATAATTTGAATAATTGTATTTCCCACTGAATTCTAGAAGACGTGCACAGAAAATGAAGTTACTTTTGGTCAATTTACTTTTTCTTCCAAAGCTGTTTAAATCCCATGATTAGAAACAAAACTTAATAACTCCAAATTTAAAATGAAAACTACTCAATTAAGATAGATCATAATATGAAGAAAAGTTTATCATCAGATAATTTAAGGGCTATCTGCCCTTAAATATTTAGGATATTTTCTTTCCTATTCCACTATTTTTCCTTTTGAACGTAATCAATGAGATGCTTTATCATTTTTGTTGCAAGTTGTTTTAATGGCCTTAATAAGTTTTGCATATACTTTACATGCCTCAAATACTATATTGCGTTGGCATTTATTTGCACATATTGTATTCACAGAAATATTATGACTTACTGAATTGAATAATTGAATCTGACAAAAGCTATAACTGGCAAGAATTTAAACAACCACTATTTTTACTTTTTAGAATACTTGTATTGAGAATGTTACAAAAAATTACATAATATTAATTTTTATTTGTATTATTTTGGTCAATTTTCAATAACTTAGTCTACAAAAGATAGAACAATGAATTTATTACTACTCAACATTCAAATTATGAAAAAAGTTTATGCGTATGTAATTGTGTTGATGTACTGATTATTAAAAACCTTTCGTATTTTTTTCAATTAAAATGAATAAAATTTTCAAGAGGATTGTGGAACCCAACCTGTATTTTAATAACAATTATTTCCATGTACTAATTATTGCATTACTTCCATTAAAGTAAAACAATGCATTAAGATTCCAAATTGGTTGAAAAAGAAGAAATTTCATTGATATTTTTGAAAATACTGCAAAACATTCCAAAATAAAATAGCATTCAATAGGTTCTTTATTTCTTTTTAAATATTAAATTTTTTACCACAGTGTATCTAAATAGTCATATTGAAAGAAATAAAATATTAAAATTAAAATTTTCATTATAAAAAATTTGCACTGAAGGAGAAGAATCCTCTTAAATTGCATTGTTGGCCTTTCCTCGTTGTTACTGAGGAGATTTGTTGTTGGTGTGGAACACGGAATGGCTAAATATTTTTCCTCCTCAAGAAGAAACATGACACACTCTGCTTACTGCCTTATATAGGAGTCTGCAAGATGGGCACGTAGAAACATGTGTATAAACACCTATTTTTTTTTATATTTAAAAGGAAGAAAATGCTCTAGATGGTTTTGCATCTTTTTAATATGTCACTTAAGTTTTTACATGATGTATTATTTGAAAGCATTGAAGTATTTCATTGAATTGTTAGCTAATAACTGCATAAAAGCTGTTTTGCTTTTTATGGTGATGATTAGCACTGTGACTTTTGAGTAGTAGTTTCATGGGATACCTGTGTCACCCCAGCTCTGTTTTAGAACTGTCTGTACTTTAAATTATATTTATAATGTTTTGAGCTTGTCAAGACCTTTTGAGGAAAACTTTACGCACATTGAAGATCTTGGCTGTCCGGGTGATGCCGCGTCACCCGGACAGCCAAGATAATTTCATGATTCTGGCTATGGAAGCCTACAACTTCATTTATGCACATTGTTCATTGCTTACCTTTCAACTGCTTTCTGTCCTTTCTAAGAAATTTTATTGTAAAGGAAATGTGACATGGCGTATGGTCACTGAGTTACCCATGTCTTCTTTCGATACAGCTCCTTACCATGTAATTCACAAACAGTTGCAATCCAAGCGCACAGTAAACCATTTTCCTTCCAATAGTAAATGTTTTGTTTTTTTTCCCCTGAAGTATATTAATATTATACCAATTTACAGGTTTATTTTAGTTTATCCTTATGTGTTTTGGTACCTTTCATGTTTGTTTCCGATTATTGTAAAATAAAAACTTTTGTAAATCTATCATTATTTTTTAATTTGACTAAAATATTTATATGATTGTATATTTATATTACATTGTAAAATATGTACATTATATTATTTACAATATTATATTTTTATAACTTTACAATGTATTTTTGGCTCAGAAGTTTTTATTACCTTAACATGATGGGAAAAACCACACAGTTGTGTATGATGTGGAAAGCTATACATTCATCAAGCACATTTCTAAAGGTAAAAAGGAAATTCAAAGAAAATAATAAATTACTTGTTCTTATTTCCAAACTCTACATGAATTTCCAAATAAATGCATATTTAGTAAATAAATAAAAAAGTGTACAGATTTCCTGTAATGTTTACTGTGTTATTTTTACTCACCCTGCACGTCTTAATTCCCCACAAAACGTTGTGCATGCATTGCCAGGTTAAAATTTATATATGTTATTTTATCGGTTCCCTTGACCTCCCACCCTGTGCACACCTGCAAATGAAACTTATTAAAAATACAATGAATTGAATAAAAGGATGATTAAGACTATGCAAATACTAAAAGAGGAATATTTTTGAAAGAAAAATAGTACTAACACTGTGAATCTTTTGCAAAATAGTAAATAAATATTTGGTCAAGATCTCAAGTCAGTCTCAAGGCCAGACTTCTAGATGTCAGGCCCCTAAGCAATCAAAAGATCGAGTCCTCTCCTTTCTAGTAATTGAACACAAAACAAAGGCTTCAAAATATCTGGTGCGAGCACAATTGTTATTGTTTATATAATTGTTTAAATTTCCATTTATAATTAATATTCCTGTTATTCAAATACTATTTAACAATCCGAATTAAATAGTATATTTAAAATGCTCTAAAACTAATAAAATAGTGGGAAATTGTGTTTCATATTATGAATTGAAAAAAAATTTTTCTTGAAAATGTTTTGAGGTCTTTTTATTACTATCATCCAGGACCTCCCTCTGAGGCTGGGCCCCTCGGCAGCCGCTATTTTGCCTGGATGGGAGTCTGCCCTCGATCACTGCAAGTCTTCTGCAGTTAACCCTCTTCTGGCCATTATTTTCTTTACTCTTTCCTTCCACATTGTTTGAGATCTTCTTGATCTTTTGTACAAAGCTGGTTGCAATACTAGAACTTTGGAGACCATTGTTTTTCACTTATTTTATGTAAGAAATCATATCTTTGGAGTCTTATAATATCAATTTTATAAATAATGTTGAGAGTCATGTCTCCTTTACTTACTTTTTAATTTCATAATTTTTTACTTTCTCCAACAGTGTCAATCTACACCTTCAACAGCAATAAAAATATTTTCAATATGATTATGATTCAATGTAATAAAGAGAGCGCAAAAAATAGTAAATTAAATTGTAAAAGATTAGAGAGACATCAATTTCTTGAGGGCTTTTGAAAATAATTATTAGTTAGCATTATTAAGATTCACTGAAAGATTTTTGAATCTTTGGAAAATTTTAATGGAAACTCTCATAAGTTGGAGGAAACATTAGGAAAATAATTATTGTTGAAGAGCATAAATCTGTTGCAGTTCGGCAAACCAAAATAAGCAAATGGCATTGGAGAGGACATATTATAAGGCAAGACCAGCAACGATGGGCATACACTACAACAACCTGGGACCCTCGGTATGGGTGGAGAAACCAAGGGAGACAAAGGAGAAGATGGACAGACGAGCTGGTCCCACCTGGACGAGACTGGCCCAAGAGAGAACAACATGGAGGCAACTGGGATATGAACAGCAAAAAGAAGATGATGATCCACAGTGCTATTAATCAATTTTAGTGAAATTGAGTGAACTTTAGTGAAATTAAATATCAACCTACTGTTACCCTACTAAAGCAGGAGGTCTTTGCCCTTTATTGGATGTTATGGGCAAATAAAAGTAATAATAATAATTTTAAAGGAAGTTTTGAAGCCTTTAACAACCAAAAACTTAATTTTTCAAAATAATTTTTCTTACCATGGGGATTGAAATACACAGAAACTGAAAAATGGTGCCCTCTAAGGCTAAAGAGTTGATTGCACATGTAATTATTGTGGTAAGTAGCAACTAGTCCTGTTTCACTTCCAGCTATCATAAACTAAAATAAGTTGAGAATATTTGGTAATGGATATTTCAAACTAAATTTACATTGGTATGGAGTAGTCTTGGTATTCTACTCTTCGGTCTTTTATTAAGAAATAATGGGAAACTTCAATCATTTGATAAACAAAAACGAAGGACAAACGCAAAATTTACTTCTGTATTATGAATAAAGTAGGAAAAACTTCCTTGCATTAAGATGTCAATTTTGAATAAAATTTAAAGTTGTTGAAGTGATGACATGGTATTATTGAGTTAATAATGACTTGTGATACTTTTTAAAAATGTTATTAAATAAAATTGTAGACTTATCACTGCATTCCTTTTTATATCATTCTTCAAAACATTAGTAAACTTTATCCCAATATTGTGAAGTACAGCTACTGTCATGTGCTTCTACTGTAACAATTTTAAAATCTCACTCATATTTATTAACACAATGTGCCTCAAGTTGGGCATGCCAATTTGTAACAAATTCAAAATCTACAATATTTAATATTATCTACCCACACTGAGCATAGCCAAATTGAAACTACTTTGAAATCATGATATTTATCTTAACCATTTTCCAGTCATTGTGCAAACCAATCTGAATGTGTTTGGCAAAATATTTATCTTATTAATTAATGCCCAATTTCCACATTCTTAAAAATAAATATTACTTACATAGGCCGACGCATCATCCAGTTCAGGCTATGTAAATGCTGAAATGTATCGTTAAGAAAATACAAGACGGTTGATCCGCAGAGACTATTATTAGTAATCAGCCTTCTTGTTTTGATAACACAATTACACTATTTACTGCTGCAATTTTCATATCTTATTTATAACATTTTACTGTCTAAATTACTAACAGCATTCCATCAAATTGAATATATTTTTTCTTAATTTTTAGAGGTCTGTACTTTTAAAAAACTATCTAATAATTTCTTTGCAAAGAATGATTTGGTTATCTTGTGAGATGTTTCCCGTTGTGCTTACAGTTTGTGAAGTTGATGCCCTCGTAGCACGCGCTGCCGAAGTGAAAGATCTTCCCGGAAGAATTCCGTCGGCCACTAGTAATCTTCTGGTTTTCTTTCTTGACGTTGAAAATTTGTAAAAGTTAATGTCTTACATTTAGTATTAAACAATTATTTATTATACATTAGATAATTTATTATCTAATGTAATTAATTTTTATCTAATCTAATTTAACCCTAACTTTAATTATCTAATCTAATGTAACCCTATTTACATTAGATAATTTCTCGCGAATACGTGGGCGTCCCTATCTCGAGACTACTTCTGATCACAATAACTCTGAACTAATCTTCTGAACTAATAATATGGCCTGCTAGCTCTACATGTGCTCGCGACGGCGACAAGATATCTTCTCATGTGCTCGCGGCTAAATATCTTCAAGCAAAATTAGGGTCTGATGAAAACATGTCACCTTCTGTTCCCGCTTGTTTTCCAAATTTGTTAGAATTTTGGTTATTTGATGTAACTCACTGATAGTCATCTAGCTTGACCCTATTCCTTCGCCGTAAGAAAATTTGTCACCATTAGTTGTCCATATGTTTTGAATTTCGTCAGGGGACGCTTCCAAATTAAAAATTTATTTTCTATAAACGTCCACGTCCCAAATCACAACTATGTTTATTTTGTTCTAAAAATTTCTAATGTTCCATATTTATTGTTTATATCGGCCTCGAATATTTTTAAGTCCTAATATTTACATCACAGTATTTGCATCTATAACTTAATGTAAATCATGGTTACTCAAGGTCCTTTTCGTAAAAGTAACATACTGCTCCTATATTATCATTTCGGGGTACCAATACTTTGAAATGAGCTATTATTTCGTATTATTCTACTGAATAGTTCCCTTGAGACATCTGGGTATGTCTCATTACCAAAAACCAGCAAGATAAAAATTTGATTAACTTTTCATCATTTTACGTTTGTTATTCCTTCTAAGGGTACAGTTAACACTGTTTGATGTTTATGGTCTAAATAAACGTTACCTTGATTTTTTAAACTTGTTTTAAGACATTAGTAAGCATATAACATATCTGAAAAAAATTATAATTTTTTTACCTTTATTTCAAAATATAGGACCTACTAGTAAACTTTCCTGTTATCTTAGAGGCTGAAATTGGACTAAAAGTACTGGGTAAAACCCCAACGATGTTTTTAACAATTTTTTTTTTTTTTTTTTAAATTTTAGATTCCCTTCAGCCATGATTCGTTCGCACTTTTTTTCTCTCTTGCTGTGTAGGGAGGAGTTTCGTCATAGAGTAAAGATGTGCAGTTTCGTCATAGAGAACCTCTTTAGTCTATGGTTTCGTCATCCTAGTGACTCGCCTTGCAAAGAAGAAGACCTAAAGAAGAAAACCTAAAATAAAGAATCAGAAGATATTAATGGCTAAATATCGTACATACATTCAAAATGTTAATTATAATCTCCAGAAATAAAGGATTTCTGGCTCTTCTGTCTGTGTATACTGTGTGATAAGAAAGAGAGGTGGATTATTGGACTACATTTCTTCGAGAAATATTGATGTGTCGTGCTTATTTTGTCGAATTCAGATTTGGAGTTAAGCGTTAATCGAGTAACTAGAACTGGTTTAATGAAAAGGATTCATGTGACCGGAAAGAGCAACCGCAAGTTGACCTTCATCGACGTTCCTAAATAGCTTGCTTCTTCCGTTTCTATGTTTGCACTCACAGCATAATTGATTTCATGGCCTCAGCGTATTTAATAGTGTTTTTCGTTACTTTATTTATTTTTCTTTCTGGTCCATGGTGGAGCTACGCTGATACTTGACATTAGCAGATATTTTGTTTGACGACAAATACGGTCATTGAGTCCTAATAGCCTTGGCAATAAAAGGTAACACTAACAACAGGGGAAATAATGTTTTACTTTCGGTTGTTTTTGACCGTAATAAATTCACTTTTCAGTGCCACATTTAGAAATTTCTTCCTAGGGAGCAAGACAAGTGAATTTGAATGATACCTTCAAGTCTTTATACGTAGTAAACGGGAACGAAATTTTAACACTTTGCATCCCAGAGATGAGAAAGATCTTGTGATATTTTAATTGGGATTAGACCTTAAATGCAAAACTTGAAGAGAGTGATAATGTCCGAAAGTTCGCACATGGATTTCCTTGTTAAGTAAGCATGACCTCGCCCTTCGTGAATATGTCCAATGCACTCTATCATATGGCGTAGCTTGATGATTTTTCTCAGAAGTCTCAAAACAAATACAAATGAGCAAGATTGGTTGATTGTTGCTGATTCCAGGCACGTCAACTACTGAAGTTATTAGTCATGTAAGTGTAGTGCATGTTTTGCATCGAGAGGTAGCGGTGATCTTCCCCCGCTCGAAGGCGAGATCCGGCGCCGACCTACCGTTGGCTTGCGGGTTTGTCCCAACTAGATCTCACCAGCGTGACACCGCCCCAACCGGGACAAGCTCTAAACTCTCGACCGGTCATGTTTGATAGTGTATAGCATGTTAGTGTGTGTAAGTAACGGGTGAGGATGGGACAAAGAAGAGGAAGGAAATATCGCGCGCGGTCCGTGACCCGTTTGTTAGGGTACTGCTCCCGCATTTGCCTGGTGTTGATCGGAGAACTACCGGAAACACACCAGTTAACCCACGGAAAACTACCGGATTTATCCCGAAAGGCGGCGGTGTTCCTCCCCCTCTGGGTGATGAGATCCGGCTCCGACAGGTCGGCTTTCGGGAAATTTCCTCTTTGAGATATCCTCCTTGGCGCTGGATCTCGCTAACCAACTGGAGAAGAACACCGCCACCTGCGGAATGAAAAGCATGCACTACACTAATGACCCTTAGTGGTTGACGCGCCCGAAATCTCTAACAGTCAATCACTTGACCCTGCGTAGGCTACCATCCAATTTCGTGTTCTACCAGGGGACGTGAACACCGGGGTGGGTATCGAAGATTTTCGCTTTTATCCTCATTTCCCGCCAAACACACAAGTACAGGCTGGCATCCGAACCTGAAACGCAGTTTGCCCTCACGGCATCCTTCCCTACAATGACTAGGTCGAAGAGCTCCCTAGCCATTCAGGCTAATACTGGAAGCCAAACAATACGCTACTCACATGAGTCGGGAACAAGTCCGTCCTCTTTGCCCGGAGTATCGAGCCTCTGCCACGACGAGGCCGAGAGCCCAACAGGAGGCCATCCGAGCTAAGGTCCAGGCAGCTCGGAGCCCCCTTTCCGTCTCCTCTCCTTCAGGCTATTGACACGAGTGTCGTCAGATCCTAGGCAATCTGGCGGGGGTCACCGTGTCTGGATTTCTATAAGTGGGATACGGAGCTTTCAGACGATCGTCCTGCAGCCTAATGCAGCCTAATGGTCGGCGCCAGAGGTCCAACTGGTGGGTTACCGGACAAGCCCTACAACACGGGGCTTATCATTTGCCTACTCATGGCCTCCATCTTGAGGCTAACGATGTGAGTTGCACTGTGAAACGTACGGTCCGGGTGGTCGTCTCCGCCTGCACCTACTTCCACCAGAGATCGTGATCACCACGCGTTCGCAACCCCTGCGTGCCCGTTTGTTAGAGTACTGCTCTAGCATTCGCCTGGTATTGGTCGGAATCTCGGAAAACTACCGATCAGAGCAGCCGGCCACTAGAATTCTCCTCCAGACAGCGACCGAATTCGACCTATTAGAAAATCAAAATCAACGGAAACAGCTATATTTTCTTTTCTTAAAGATGTCGCCTCATCATTGGATCAAAACGAGTCACCTATTGGATTATTTTTAGATCTCTCAAAAGCTTTTGACGTCATTGATCATGACATTTTACTTTCCAAATTACCTTCATATGGAATTCGTGGTATTGCTCTAGATTGATTATGTCTGTACTCTTAAACAACGATCTGCAGAGAGTTGAAATACCTTACTGGAATGATGGAACATTACACGCACTCTTCCGACCTTTGCCCGTTGCATTAGGAGTTCCTCATACTGATTTTAGTCTTACTCTGTTCCTACTTTACGTAAACGATATGCCCTCGACGATTCGAACGGAAGAACGGTTCTCTTTGGTGATGATACGAACATCTCTTTTGCAATAAAGAAACCGTAAATAGTACAATATCGATGTTTCAAATTGGTTCCTGAAATAACAATTAATAGTAAACGAAAACAAATTATTTTAATGCAGTTTTCCATTTCAAATAAACAATTCTGTGCTCCATTGAAAATGAACAGTGTACCATTGACTGATGTTAAGGCAACAAAATTTTTAGGTCTCTCAATTCAGTCAAACCTTAAATGGAACGTCCATTTAAATGAATTGAACACAAAATTAAGTTCATTATGCTACGCGTTCAGAATTCTTGCAAATTCAGTCAGCCTTCATACTGCTCGTTGTGTATATCATGTAGAATGTTCATTCCGCCTGAGATATGGCATAATATTCTGGGAAATACATCTATAGCTCCTAGACTTTTAGATTACAAAAACGAATTGTACGAATAATAACCAAATCCCACCCACGTGATTCATGTAAGCCTCTCTTCATTAATCTAGGAATTCTACCATTACCGTGTCTTTTTATTTACGAATCAGTGGTTTTTGTAAAAATGACTTGCTCAAGGGCGGGAATATATTTTCAGAAAACGCCGATGTCTATTACTATAACACTCGACGTAGAAATCATATTCATCAGGTCACAGTATCAACAGCTCATTACAAAAAATTCACATACAATACATGTACATTATTTTACAACACTTTGCCAGATGACATTAAACGATTAAATTCAATAGAAAAGTTTAAATCCCAAGTAAAATCGTTTCTGCTGCATAACTGTTTCTATACAATTAGAGACTATACTGAGCATCACAAGAAAAGGAACATTAATTTTAACAATGATACATACTGCATTATTTACCATTTGGACTGTATAAATGAGTATAAACAACCTGTAACAACTATTGTACTACAGCTTCCGGGTCAATGACCCCCATCTCGATCAGGTTTTTCGTCCAGTTTCCTGATCCATTGAGCAAATGCTGAGATGGCCCCTTGTTTTGCTTCTGGACATAAATGTAACTTCATTTTCTGTGCACGTCTTCTAGAATTCAGTGGGAAATACAATTATTCAAATTATCGTTTCCATGTCGCGGCAGGAAGCAATAAGAGCCAAAATTTATTGCTTATTTATCTTTGAAAATAGATTTTATTACATGGGAGTTTTTTTTGTTTTTTTTTTTTTTTCTCCCTTTCAAAATTCAAAATTTATTGCTTATTTATCCTTGAAAATAGATTTTATTACATGGGAGTTTTTTGATTTTTTTTTCTCCCTTTCAAAATTCAAAATTTATTGCTTGTTTATCCTTGAAAATAGATTTTATTACATGGGAGTTTTTTGTTTTTTTTTCTCCTTTCAAAAATTCAAAATTTAAGTAGTATATGACTTAGTGTAGGGATCACAGAATTTTGAAAATGTGCACACATTTCATTTCCTCATAGCACGTCATACGCAGTTTTTAACTGTTTTTTGACGTAAAATAAATAAATAAATAAATAAATAAATAAATAAATAAACCTAGCTGAAAAGCTAGTGTCGAAAATCCTGCCGCCGTGGGGAGTGGGAACCTAGGACCTCCCGGTCAGAGCTGCTGCAGTAACATCAGTTGATGCACTGAGCTACCGCTCCCGGGCAGTCCATGGTCTTTCCTTAAAACAGCATTAATGCAGAATTAAAATAAATATATTTTAATTAGATTATATTCACAGCTGCGAATGTTCTGCCATGTTCACCTGTGTTCCAGGTTTTCTCTCCACTGATGCGAGAACATATGTTTGTCACTCGTGAACGGAAACTACTAAATAGTTTCCTCCTTCCCTGTCTCGAAACACCGGCCGTTATGAAATCTCATGAAAACTAACCACGGGATATAATCGGGCGATTTCCATATTGACACTACTTCTACAAGCCACTGCAAGCCCCGGACGGCTCGTTAAAAAGACGTTTGCAAATACTATATGTATTGTAGGGATGTCCGGGATCTAACAGCGGAATAATACACAAGTTCGAGATTCAATACGCCCAATTTCATTTTGGAACTTCTTTTTGTTGTACTCATCTAAGTAACACGAAAACAAATAAATATAATATAACTTAGAAACACATATATTTATGAACATTCTTACGGTAACGAACATGAAGTGTCCTCATAATGTTCCTGGGTTCCTCGCAAGTATTACGAAGAATAAGCTTACACTTTTGTGTTCTTTCACATTTGCATCAGAAAGTTGTTTTTCTTCCCCTAAAATCAATCCTCATCACTATATTATATTCTAACACTTATTTTTTTTAAAATAAAATTGAAATATTGATTTCTCTTAAATATTAAATTTCATAAAATAATTACTGGTATCAGTGTGCCTATATTTTATCTTTGGCTCTCTTACTTATCTATCTTAAATCTTTGGTAACGAAAATGATTTGTTAAAAAACATGAATACAAATTTTTTCCTGGAAGTAAATAAGTCAAAAACAATCGCTTCTAAAAACGTATAAAAGTATCACTTGTCGGTATTAGAAGAAACTTCAATATCATGGTGCAATTATTTTACTTTTCTCATTTATTCGCGGACATTCCAGAATCTACGTTTCTCACAACCATCTGAGTGCAATGACAATGCAGTTTGTACCATTAGTTCAGTCGGGTTAAAGTGTTTTCTCTAGACAGGTTGAGGAAATTCCTACTCTTTTAATGTAGAGTCGTAGGCTTCCGCGGTTGAGTTGTTGAGTTTGTTGAACAAACATGGAAATGATGGGTGCCGATACTGGTTATCTTTGCTGTGGCCTTCTTCAGCAGAACAGCTCTGAAGAAGGCCACAGCAAGATGGCCGAAACGTCAGCACCATCGACCATGACGCGGCTAATCCCGGACAGCCAAGAATTCCTACTCTTTTAAGGTCGTGGATTCCAGCGCTGGGGGGCCCGGGTTCAATGTCTGCCACGAGCGCGAGGTCAGCTGCGCTATTTCCGGACGCCCCCGTTTCGCTCAGAGCACGCGGAGGGCGAGGGCCCCCAGCAGGTGAGCGCACTCGCCCCTGCCCCATGCAATGCCTCCTATATTATTTCATTAGTATGCAGACCTTCTGCGGCTCTCTCTTAAGGGTTGAAAATCTCCATATTTATTTTTTTAAATTTAAGGTCGCATCGATTGATTGATTGTTTCGTGTTTCCGGGCACGTCAACTGCTTTGGTCATTAGTCCCTTTAGTATAGTGCATGTTTTTCTCCAGAGATGGCGATGATCTTCCCCCGCTGAATGGCGAAATCCGGCGCCGACCTACCGTCGGCTAGTGGGGTTTCCCCCTAACCAGGACTCTCCCACCAGCGGGGCACCGTCCCAGCCGGGACCAGTTCTAAGTTCCCGACCGGTCTCCCGGAATATGTGGTAGTGTAGTGCATGTTAGTGTATGTGTGTGTGTAAGGGGAGAGGATAGGAGAAGGAAGAGGAAGGACAGATCGCGCGCGGTCCGTGGCCCGTTTGTAGGGTACTGCTTCGGCATTCGCCTGCGTTGATCGGAGAAACCACGGAAAACTACCGATCAGAGCAGCCGGACGCTAGAATTCTCCTCCAGACAGCGATTGAATTCGACCTAGCTGGAAAGCTAGTGTCGAAAATCCTACCGCCGTCAGGACTCGAACCTAGGACCTCCCGGTCAGTGGCGCTGCAGTGGCATTAGTTGATGCTCTGAGCTGAGAGGTGCACTGCACCTCAACGCAAAAATGGGTCTGGTGGAGGCGGCCATTGATCGCTGCTGCGCAAAAGCTCTCCCCAAGTAAGTACTGCGCCGTCGCGCCGACGAGGTCGCACTTGTTAATTTCTGGGTCAGTTGTTCCGATTTGGTGAGTCGATTTAGTTCATTTAGAGGGTCAGCAGCGGTAGGTGTACGGTTAACGAAGTCCACTTGCTTTCAGAAAGAATTATGACTCTTAGCCTGGCACCGAATTCTTTGCGGAGGTGTATTTTCTAGCTTGTTTGGTTGTCGCCTCGTTCTTTAATCCAGCCATCTCTAACGTGCTTGTATCTGTGACATCGTTTTCACAAGTGGGTCACGAATGATGTGCTGTAGAAATCAATGAGTCGACAGCACGTATGCATAAACAGTTGCGTCACCTGGGCAAAACTACTATTAGCATCCCAGCCCAATGAATTTAATAAAAAATTCTATTACTGAAAAGTTTCAACATTATTTAATAAAAACTAAAAGTAAATTTGCAAATGACATTTATTTATAATATATTAAAACTGTATGTTACTCAGAATAATGGAAATATAATTTTTAAATAAATAATATAAAATGAAATTTAACCAGTTAACAAATGCATCTTTTTATAAAAAATGTTGCGCACTAAAAATATATAATTCCAACTATAAAATTTTAACTACGCCACTGGTCGACAGTATTATGACGAAAATAAAGACAACGTCACTGCAATCACTGCAGGTTCAGATGTAATGAAGGTGGTGGTGGAAGGTGAATAAAATTTTAGTACAAAATCATAGGCGTAACTTAAGGGGAAGGGCAAGGGAGATAGTTGCCCCGGTCAATATCTCCAGATTTATTATATTTTATGCAATTATTCAAAATGCTCACTTGCACATTTAATACTCTAAAATGTCAAAAATCGTTGTTGCGCCTGTAAAAATAGTTAAGTGAAGTGAATCCCAATTTACATGAGAGGCCAAAAACACTCTCAAATTATTACTTTCCATTGAATCGTGCGCATTAATAAACCATAATATTTATTACAATGAAGGTATACCTAAGGTTTAATTTAAAAATACTACCGAATGAATAAAATATACATAATTTGTTAAAAAAAAGTTAAAAACTAGTGGTCTGCAGCAAAAAAATTTCTGCTGAAGAAATCAACCTAAAATGGCTTTCCAAAGAGTAGTTCGCACAATACTAAAGATTAACTGATAAAACACCCTCATATAAGACTACAATAAATTGAATATTTTCACAAAAACATTCTTCACGAATACTGCAAAACATTTACAACAGTTCAGTCACTGTCTGGAGGAGAATTCTAGCGGCCGGCTGCTCTGATCGGTAGTTTTCCGTGGTTTCTCCGATCAACACCATGCGAATGCCGGAGCAGTACCCTAACAAACGGGCCACGGACCGCGCGCGATATTTCCTTTCTCTTCCTTGTCCTATCCTCTCCCCTTACACCAACATGCACTACACTACCACATATTCCCGGAGACCGGTCGGGAGCTTAGAGCTTGTCCCGGCTGGAGCGACGCCCCGCTGGTGGGAGAGGTCTGATTAGGGGGAAAACCCACTAGCCGACGGTAGGTCGGCGCCGGATCTCGCCATCCAGCTGGGGAAGACCACCGCCATCTCCAGAGACAAACATGCACTACACTAACGGGACTAATGACCAAAACCGTTGACGCGCCCGGAAACACGAAAAAACCAAACCAAACCAACCCTGATATAGTGAAACAAACATGTTTGTAGTCCCTAGAAGTTCACTATAACCGGAGTCGACTGTATTGTTTTTGGATTTTTCGACTTCCCATCAACGGAAACCGTATGGCCTCACATGTCATGAGGGCATCGTTTTCTTTCCGTTTCGAACCTTCTGAAATTATTAATACAGATACGGTTGAAAACTTCATCTACCCTTGGATATTGTTCTCAAGCATTTCTTGAAGTGATATTCGCTATAAATTCTACACCGCGTGATCGACGGGGCGGGGTAGTGTTGACTCCATCCGGAAGAGCATTGGTGCTTTAAGAGCTGCCTCTCACTCCCACGCAGCCCGTCAACACATTAGCATGAAGCATCGGTTTGCGTCTTTCTCAGTCGTGCCGGTAGGTGCCGCATGATCGCGACCGTATCAAGCAGTGCTGCAGATGAAGCGACTTCTAGCGGCGCGACTGAGAAAGACGCGAAAAACCGTGCCTAAATAACATCGTGGTGATGGGCCTTGAGTGGTATTGAGAGGCAACTCTGTAAAAACCGCAGTATAAGTATGAATACGATCGGCTCCTGTTAGGTCCATGTATAAAAACACTGTGGAAATTCACGTGTACACAATAAAGTCCTTACGGGCGAGAGGTTCCGTCGAAAAAGTGAACACCGTAGTTAATACTTCTGATCATCAATGAAATTACTGGTAAGGAATGTTTGAAATGAATAGCGGAAATACGAGTCTCCTCCTCCTCCTTCTTCTTCTTTGTCTTCTTCACTTCAAGGAGTAGGCACGTGTGGCTGTTCCGTCTTCACAGAATTCTTCCTTTTTCTTCTTCTTCTTTTTTTTTTATTTATTTGTTGCGTCTATTTTGACGCAACGCGTCTCCAAGCCCCTTGGGGGGCGTTGAGCGCTTTGCGCTTTCTTGGAGTAATCCTCCCATTACAGCGCGTGTTTTTTGGAGTAATCCTCCGTTAATGTTGTCTGTCGCGTCTCGTCGCAGTCGGCTGTCACCGCCAGGTAGCATCCCGCGTACCGCGCCTTCTCCTACCGCGCGCTTCCTGCGTCACTACCCAACGCTGGGTGAATTAGGGAAGGAATAAGGATAGTAGGGTTTTAGACACTTCACAGGGTTGGACTAGCCCTTGTGAAGCGTGTTTTTCGTCATTATTATTACTATCAGTATTATTGCCACCTTTCCCAAGTCTTCCGATATCTTTTCCAGTGGGTCGTTAGAGCACAGATGGGACTCTACTGGCGTCCATTCAGTGCCAAATTACCAAGCAGGCTGAGTAGGCTGCAGCCTGGTGCGCGCAATTTTAGGGGTCGGAGGAATTTCAGCGGATGCAAAATTTCTTAAGGAGAAATTTTGAAGGTTTTTTTAGAAATATTTATTTCCATATTTTTAACAAAAGAAAGTGTAAATTGATCAAATATATATCCATTGATATACAGATAAAATTAATACAAAAATATCGAATATTTATTAAATCAGTATCGAGGTGATCATTATTTGTACGTATACGTATAATCAATTATAAGTACATATTATTTGCGTCTGTTACAAATATCGTACAATATTATTTTTAATAGTTTTAATGTAAAAAAGCAAATTAAAAGGACGCTAAAACATTTGACAGCTTAGGGCGCATAAAAGTCAAATTCAGGCACTACGTCCATTCTTCGTATGTGTTGTCTCCAAGAATCTTTATAATTTTCTATATCTTCATTTATGTTATAGATGCCCAGATCTTCGGATATCTTCATTTCTTATAAGATCATATTTGGTACAGACTTTAACTTTCCTGCGGAATCTCATTTCAGCTGCTTGGATTTTACTTTTGTCTCTCTCTTTAATTATCCACGATTCACTGCCATACAAAAGAACAGGGACAGTCATTGCCCTGTAAAATTTGTTTTTTGTGTCTTTCTGTGTTTTATTATGAAGGACTTTATTTATTATCCCCAGTATTGATTGAAATCTATTGGTTTTATTTTCAATGTCCCGGTCGGCGTCATAATCACATCCAATATATCACGTCATATTTCACATCCAGTATAGTTAAAAATGCGAAACTTGTTCTTTGGATTTTCCTCCATAAATATGAGACTTTAGTTTTTCTTTTGGAGATTCTAAGATTATATTCTTGTACTCCACGTTTACGTAACTTGTAGCTTGTCTTCAGTTTCTTCTAGAATTATTACGTCATCAGCTTATAACAACACATTTTTCTAGAGGTGCAACAGAATGGCACAGACACTTCTCGTAGTAAAGTTTTCTGATTTCCTTGGTATGACCGGGGTATTGTTCAGTCTTGTCCCTCCTCTTGCTCGTTTTCATCAATTGGTGTCCCAAAGATTTTTTTATATATTCGCCACTTTTCGGTTTCTAAATAGAAGAACCTACACTATATTTTAAGAACATTAAAGAAGGCTATAACGTAGTTCTAAATAGCAATTTTCATTGAAAAATTTGAAACCGTTTTCAAGAAAGCGGCTGAGTTTTTATGAATCTACGTCATTTTGTATTCTCTTTCATATGAGCATCGCGATTATCGATTTGGTTTGGGAGCACTTTTCGTCGCATTTTTTGGCTGTACCCTGTACTGTACTGTATTATACTGTACCGGCTGTACCGGCCAATTTCTCTTTGTCAGTTTTATCAAAAGTATTAGAGAGGCTTTTCTACACCGAATGGAAATTTTTCTCAGGAAAAACGAAGCGTTTTCAAACTCACAACACGGTTTCAGAAAATCAAAATCTACGGAAACTGACATTTTTTATTTCCTTAAAGATGTTGCTTCATCAATGGAGCAAAAAGAAGAATCCATAGGAATATTTTTAGATCTTTCGAAAGCTTTTCACGTTATAAACCATAACATCTTGCTCTCAAAATTACCTTCGTATGGAATTCGTGGTATTGCCCTAGATTGGATAACTTCGGACCTTAAACATCGATCTCAATAGTACAATACCGCACTGGCAATGAAAGGACATTATTACTAATCTTTCCTATTCTTTGCCAATTGAACATGGAGTCCCACAAGGTCTGATCTAGATCCTATCCTCTTTCTGGTGTACGTAAACGATATGCCCTCAGGTATTAAAAATGGATGAACAGTTCTGTTTGCCGATGACATAAATGTTCTTTGCAAAAAAGAAACAATAAATAGTACAATTTCAGAAGTTTCAAATTGGTTTTGTAATTATAAATTAATAGTAAACGACGGAAAAACTATCTCAATGCAATTTTGCATTTCAAATCGGCAATCGTATGCTCCATTGAAAATGAACATTATGCAATTAGTTGATGTTAAGTTAACAACATTTGTAGGTCTTGTCAATTCAATCAAACCTCAAATGGAATGTACATATAACAGAATTAAACACTAAATTAAGCTCATTATGTTATGCATTCAGAATTCTTTTCTAATTCTGCCATTTTCATGCAGCTCGTTGCGTGTATTTTGCAAATGTACATTCCCGCATGAGATATGGCATAATATTCTGTGGAAGCTCATCCTTTAGTGCCCAGACATTTAGATTGCAAAAGAAAATTATCCGAATAATGAAAAAATGCCATTCACGTGATTCCTGCAAGCCTCTTTTCATTGAGCTTGGAATCTTACCATTGCCTTGCCTATTTATTTACGAATCTGTAGTATTTGTCAAAACTGACTTACTGAACGGTGGGAACATATTTTCATGTAATACTGATATTTATAGTTACAACACCTATTTGCAGAAACTGCGTTCATCAAGTGTCAGCATCAACACCAATTACAAGAAATCCATACAATACATGTACGTACTCGATCGGGTTTTTGTCCAGTTTCCCTGATCCATTGAGCAAATGCTGAGATGGCCCCTGATTTGCTTCTGGACGTATATATGAAATACACAATGCGCACGTTTTGTTGAGCTTTCTTTGCTTCTGTAGTGGTAGTAGAGCTAGGGTGATGTTATTTTGTTAACAATACAGAAAAATCAAATCTGTTCGTTCCTTTAGCGTTAAAAATAAGTTTTCTACAATTTGGCAACGAAAATATCTAGTTTTTGAAATGTTAATCTCTCGTTTTTTAAATTTATTATTATTATTATTATTATTATTATTATTATTATTATTATTTTCATCCTTCAACTATTAATAGTTAAATTGTTGGGAAGGGATTCTGAAACTCAAGAAAGCGTGCGCAGATGATTTTCTCCCCCATACGTCACTTACAGTTTTTTTACTAAAATCAAAATTAAAAACCCTTTGTAACATTTATAGTGTAATACATGTACATATGTACGGTGTTTATTCCCCATAAAGCCATTTAAAACTTTGAACGTTCCTTTAGAGAAGTAACATTGAAAGGCAGACAAGACGGAACCTTTTCTGTGATGGAGCTCTTTCCGGGAGAAACAGCAGAGCTGTGAAACACGTCGTGATCCGTGGCCGACCTCGCCCTGGCTGCCGCGTGGCGGAGGAGAGAAACTAATTCGCGGTCGGCTCCCGCGGTCACGCCTTCTGCCTGCTCCGGAGGCAGCGCTGGCGCGCGGCGCGGCGGACAAGCCAACCTCCCGGCCTGACAGGCACAGAGGCACGCCCCGATTCAAAATACGCGTTTGCGGTGATAACGAAGATCGGATCCACATCCTTTTATATAGAGTTTCTGCCCGCCTTAGCGGGCCTATCTTTTGCGCACGCGCAGATGCTCAAATGTGATGCGAAACTTGAACTGCGCATGCGCAGAAACATCGATAGTGCTTTAACGTTCGAGGGTGCACAAACTTCCTAATAGCTGTTCTTCTACTGAAACATTGAGAGAAATAGATGGAATGGAAACTACTACTTCAAACATAGAAACGTAACGCTCGCCCACAACATAGTAGATGATAAAAGGTCTCAATTCATGAGAATTAGAAATTTAGGAAAGGTTCGACCATTAGGGAAATTAGGGAGTGGGAAACAGCACTGGTTAGTATGGAGCGGAGCTGGTGACCGGGAAAGGAAATAAGTTAATACATAAACAATGATTAGTTTAAACAATAACCTAAGTCAAGTTCGAGGACTGATAAGAAATTAAAAAATATAATAAAATTAAACAAAATGAAACTGTCAAATAATTAAATAAGCACATTAGGGGACAAAGGGGAGTGGATGTCCGAAAAGTAAGTGCAGAGGCGATGGTGCGAACGATCTTCTGTTTGTTTTGAGGTGCTGAGGAGGCCAAACACTGGAAGGAGAATGCGTGACGTCCGCGCCAGGAAATAAATAATTTAAAATTGTCTGATAGATTTCCGCGTACTCGGCTTCAGACGGCAGGTTTTTCACTCTTCAGGATTTTTAATACCCTCAGCTTTATCTTATGGTCTCTTTTCCGCGGCTCTGATGCGATGGAGAGACGTACTCCGGCCGCGGAAGCCTACGTAATCATATCGATGGAGAGACTATTTGGGGTGAATGACAGAATTGGAAAGGTAAGATCATAGTCTGATGTAGGTATTATAATGGCTTCCAAGACTCTGGCCCAAGTACACATCGACTTATCTGATTTCTACGTAATAATTATCTATAATAAAAGAATGCGATTGATTAAACAAACTCATCCCAGCGCTCAGACAACATTAGTGGAAGTGCTTTCATGATGTTTTAGGGAATACCGGTGCCCTTCACGCCCAACTAACCTTAGTTTGAACATTTAATTGATCTTTTCAAATCAAAATTTGATTAAATGGTTTACAGTTTGTTTACATAAAAAAATTGACTTAGTCCTAATGACAATATGTACATGAGCTGAACTCCACCGTTTCTCGACTCATTCTTCCCCATCCTGCAAACGGGTATTAATTTGGCTGAGAATTATAGAAATTTGGTTATATTAAAACCTATTTCCAATCATTTGTGCTTGTATTAGATAAATATGAAGTAAAATGATTGTTTTGATTCACATCAACTATTAAAATAAAATTGCCGCAGATCAAGTGACACGATCTCAAAATTAATTTATTAATGAAAATTAGTAAAGAAATACGTTCAGAAAAAAATATATTTTACAAGAAAAAATTAACAAAAATACTTCACAAGGCAGACAAGTTAGAAAGAAACTCATTGTCCCTGATCGCAAAATAAACGGCTCCGTTCACGACATATCCGTTCTCTTAAAAAAATTTAAGTATCCTTTCCCACCAATTTACGCCTACGTAGTAAACAGAAAGTAATGAAATGCAGCGTCAAAAATCAGTGACTTTTCGACAGAAAATTCAAATTTCGGAACCTCTGGTATCTAAAAACAGGATATATCTTGTACATATGTCTAGTAATTACTCTCCAACACGTTGTACAATCAAAATTCACGCTTTGTGTGTCCTTGATACCGAAAAATAAGTGGACGGCAAATCGGCTACGTGTCTGTTTACCACTAGCGGCTAAACCGTTCAGACCATTTTCTCCACAATATTGATATTCCCCGATCGTTCTGGACGCCCGAGTACCTGCGAGTTTGAAACGAATATTTTGATTTTTGTTGATACTTTATATGAAATTTTATTAACACTTTCAAAATTTTCTCAAAAATGGCTCCAAACGTTTTGGTAAACCTTTTTCCTTGCATACAGTAAAAAGTATGCTTTTAGTACAAAAACAGGGTAACATCAATGAAATAAAATAAGTATGAAATCCAATTTGGTCATACAAATATAAAAATAATAATAAAGCTCTAATACGTAGTTTTTCGATATAACCATTTTATCGGTTTTAAAATAAAGATCAAATAATTCAGGAACCCAAATTTTTCTTAACAATATATTTATTTCTCACACAATAACGTTGTATTTAATATAATACGCATATTGTAGACCAAGTAAATTTAAAAGAAATATATCAGATACCTTAAATACAATAAAAGTTATCCCTAATACGTGGTATCGAATATTTCTTCTGAAATTAGCAGTAGTTGCCATCACTTCTGTATCCCAGTAACCTTGTTAACGGATTTCCAAAGTCCTATTGACTTTGTGAAATTATTGGTCCTCTCGGACGTTAACTTTGCAAAGATTTTCTGGTAATAAATCCAATTTAGAATGCGAGTGAAATGCCGATACGAAAAATTGAGTGACAGCAGAACGTCCGTCCATCCGTCCGTTCACCGTCTGTCCAATCGTCCATCCGTTCTTCCGTCCATCCGTCTGTCCATCCACCCATCCATCCGCCTATCCGTCCGTCCATCCGTAACTATTTATTATTGGATATATAAATATTTAAAGTGAATTTACAAAATTGAAGAATGTAACAATCAATTTACGATATATCAATATTACAGTATTTGTCAATATTATTGTATAGACATCAAACTTTCATTTTCTAAACTTGCTTTCGTAATAAGATATTTGTCGGGTGCCTACGCCAAGAATCTATTTAATACATTTCTGCCAAAGAAATGTGATTGTTTTGGCGTGACTCCTTAATTTTGTTTTTACAAAATCGATTAAATTGTTATACGGTGAAATAACAATATTGTCTTACACTTGCAACGTCATCTTCGGCTTCATTTCACACTCACTAATGGAACAACATTAAATATTTAACATGAATAAATTAATTGTTTATATGTAAAATATATTTGGTGTAAGCATATTAAGAATGTAAGAAAACATATAAATATTCTTCTGACAAATAAGTAATGTAAGAAATGTAATGTAAGAATGTAAGAAAACATAAAATTCACATCTGATAATTATGTTCTTGTTCAGCATTGTGCAAAATGCAAATAAGTATTTTTTTAGTAATTAAATTAGTTCAAAGAATTAGTCGCCCCGACCGGTATTCGAACCCGGGCCATCTGGTTCCAGAAGGCCTCCAGGTTCCAGAAAGCCCGGGTTCGAATCCCGGTCGGGGCGACCAATTCTTTGAACTAATTTAATGATTAAAATACATTGTTACTCAGTAACATGGTCACAATTTGGATAGCGGAACATATTCTGCGAGCGTAAGTGCATCCAATAAGGTAACCATTATATTTTTTTAGTGTTATGCAGCACTGTAAATAGTGTTTTTATGACAACTAGTATTCGAACCTTTTGCGACTTCAGTTTGCCTGTCGTAGGAGGAAATCGCCGGGCGCCAACGGTCGTAATATCGTCGCACCGCTGCTATCAGCCTATCAGTCGCCTGGGTCTCAAATATCTGGGAGGGCCTGTAGGTGACAAGAACGATTAGTTGTACAACAGGTTCGGCAAGGTCGAATGGCAAAGTCAACCGAATGCTTTAAATAATTTAAATGCAAATATTGTAAAGACAAACTTTTCCTGAAATTTATTCCCTCTTTCATGTAAAATGCGAATTCAAAGTTTGAGTATGGTTTCAATGATCAGAATAAAATAAATCAATTTCACTTTTGGATCAGAAACAATATTTTTATTTTATTTTTTTATCAGAAAAAAAATTATGCATTGACAGCATTGATTGATTGTTGGTGATTCAGGCCACGTCAACTACTACTACTACTACTACTACTACTACTACTACTACTACTACTACTACTACTACTACTACTACTACTACTACTACTACTGTAATTAGTCCCGTAAGTGTAGTACGTGTTTTTTCTCGGTAGATGACGGTGGCCTTCCCCCGCTGGATGGCCAGATCCTGAAAGGGGATTTCTCCAACCAGGTATCTCCCACCAGCGGGGCACCACCCCAGCCGGGACAAATTCTAAGTTCTCGACCGGTCTCCCGGAATGTGTGGTAGTGTAGTGCATGTTAGTGTGAGTGTGTAAGGGGAGAGGATAGGACAAGGAAGAGGAAGGACAGATCGCGCGCGGTCCGTGGCCCTTTTGATAGGGTACTGCTCCGGCATTCGCCTGGTGTTGATCGGAGAAACCACGGAAAACTACCGATTGGAGCAGCCGACCGTGAGAATTCTCATCCAGACAGCGACTGAATTCGACCTCGCTGAAAAGCTAGTGTCGAAAATCCTGCCTCCGTTGGGACTCGAACCAATGACCTTCCGGTTAGGGGCGCTGCAGTGACATCAGTTGATGCACTGAGCCACCGCTCCCGCTTTGGCAGCATTGATTTAGACCCTTAAAACAGACCAGTGGTGTAACGAAATGTGTGCGGGCCCGCCTGCAAAACTTTTAACCGGGTCCCTCTTTATTAAAGTGTGTATCAAACACAAGTAGTGTTAATACCTTAAATAATAAAAATATTCCCTAAAACTAGGTCCTCTTTCACCTGCGCCAGCCCGCATTGCCGGCCTTGCGGGCCCGCACGTTACGCCACTGAAACATACTTTTAACTCGAAAGAAATCAACGGTTAGATTTTCGCCCTTTCACTTGAACGAAAGAGCTACGAAATACATCGATTGATAGACATCTCGTGACGTACTAGTGTTGCCGATGCAATGGTACGCCTTTGGAAGGTGCGGTCACGTAGGGTCCGGAAGAAAACGTCTCTAAAATTCTATTTGTAATATTGCATAACACTTCAATATTTGGAAAAATTGGTTTTGCATGGTATTGTATGTGCTTGTGAAATTTCATGTGAATTCGAGTTTTTAGCACAGTGAGCGTGGGTTTTGGGTGTCAGAGTCATTTTTCATTTCTACTATTAGAGGACCGGGAAAAAATTGAGAAAAATGGAAAATGTGATTTTAAGCGCTGATATGGAGCAGCTGGTGGCAATGGTGAGGCAATACTGAAAAGCTATTCCAGGATAACTAGTTCAAGAAAGTCTGTCATTCTGTATTCACTTTTTCTTTTACTTCCTCGCCTAACTACGAACAAGCAATTTTCTCCAGGGGGGTGCATTATGAAACTAGGGCGGAGGATAACAATCGACCGTCTTCGTTTCGCTGCACATGTCTGAATAAATCCTACGATTGCTTTAAAAAAAATTCTAATTTATTTGATTTGATCAGTCCACAAGTCATAGATGTGACACCTGGATATGAACTGTTTGTGACACGGATAATAGAGAATTAACTATTTTCCAACAAGTGACATTAAACTCTAGGTAGGGGGCGAATCCTGAGACATGCCCCCATACACTCGCACCTTGGTTGGAAGAAAGGACAGGATACGCAAGAAACTACGTCATTAGGAATAACGTGAGGAGACTTAGAAAAAGGAGGTTTAACATTTTTTAAATTTTGCTACCCATAATTTGAGATGTTTGAAGCAAACTAGATCCTATGCGTTTTTAGAGAACTGCGCTTTATTTGAGCCAAATATATAAGTATAACATGTAAGTTGGCTCAGTGCAGTATCTCAGACCAGGAGGTCCCAGGACCGTGTCCTGTGGATTTTCGACGCAAGCTAGCTAGGTCTCATTCAACTGCCACCCGGAGGAAAATTTTTGCGACTAGCTGCTCTGATCTGCAGTTTTAAGTTTTTCTTTCAATCAGTGTTGATGTCATGTCAATCATGTCTCATGTCAATCGTATGCCGAAGAAGAACCTTAACAAATAGATTGCGCGCAATCTTCCCTTCCTCCTCCTCTTCTTCTTTCACACACAGAGACGACTCCGGTTGTAGTGAACTCGGATATAGTGAACCCTCGGTTTTAGTGAACTTAAATGACTGGTCCAGTTTCACGTACATAACAAACAAGAATAAGAAGATTCGATTATTGTGAACCTGTACCTCGACTATAGTGAACATAGGAAATATGTACAATGTCTTGTAAATTAATTCTCTTCGGGAAAAGAAACATCGCCTCAGTGCCACAAATTCCTACACCAGGTTGCTGGGAAAAAATATCGTCCGCCAAAGGCCATAATTGAAGAAGTGCCCATTGAGGTCAAGGTAGCGAACCTTAATCGTGACCTTATGCCACTCAGTTTTATTGCGGAAACAAAGGCAGTGTCCTGCGTGGGTACAGCTGGTGGCGGTGACGCGCGATTGCTTGCTTCAGTTTCAAGCTTGGTGTTGTTCATATCAAATACACATATTCAAAGGGAACTTCAAATACAACCCCTAATTGAACATATAAGAGAAAACTGTAACAATTTTTACTCTTCTTTTCATCCTCTCCTCAGAAATAAAATTACAATGGGAAATAACTTTAAATAATCCCAAAAGAATTGCCTGATATATCCCTAAGACATGTTTAAATCCCCCATACAAAAATCAAAAAATCAGTATATTAATATGTATTAAATATGTAAATCTTCATCCCAATGTATGTATAGAGTGTATCTAGATTTAAGAATGTATAATGTATGTAAAATTTGTGTATTGTATGTCAAATTGTTTAGTTGTATTAGAAATATAAGTATTAAATCCTGTAAATTAGCTAGTAGTAAGGTACAAGAGTGAGAGGTTGTATGCTCAAACGTGAATGCCCAAACGTTATGTATTACAAATAAAAATGTACAAACACCTGAAAGGCAAAACTGCCGAACAGGAAGAAAATAAATTAAAAAAAAAAAAGCTTGGTGTTACTTGATACTCCACGGGAAAAAGCGTACGTTCGGCGCGTAGGCGACAAGAAGCAGGCGACTGCCACAACCCTACAGCCTGGTGACATCCCCCCGCACAGCGCGGAAAAGCGAGCAGTTTCCTTAGCCGCTTGCGCCACCCCGCTATCGAAAGGATCTCGATGTTACTAAGCGAGTAAAAGGACCTTCGGAGACTCGATAATGTCTTACACTGCATTACGATACTCACAAACAGTGGACAATATATAATCAAGAAAGGAGAGAGCACGAACTTTTCAGAAGAATCTAAAGAAATTGCTGATGAAAAATGTACGAAGGAAACAATTGAAAATAATTGATTTTTAAGGACAAATAAAGATATTAAAATGTCCAGTTCATTCTGTTAATGTATTTTACTGTTTCTCACTTATATAAAATCAAACTGTTGAGAAACTCTATTTAATTTAGACATCCTGCGATATAGTGAACCAAAAATGTTTGTCTCCAGAAGTTCACTATACACAAAGTCGACTGTACTTTACATGCCGCGAGGCTAAACGGAAGCTTAGAGATTATCGCGCCTGTGACGGTGCCTCGCTGGCGCTGATAACACACGTCTACAAAATGCAACTTGTTGTAATCATCAGAAATATAATCTTCTTTTTCTAAAGTATTTTTAACACAGATGTCGGGTGTTCATACAGATATGCGCCATCACTCACTATTCTTCTACAATAATGAACCCATAGTAATACTAAAAATAAGTCGTATTCCATTTCCTTATAAACTATACTAGTAAAGGGAGTGTAGAAAGTTTAAGTTAAGTGATATTTACATTCCAGTTGTTCTTCTGAAGCCATTTACATGATCGCATCATCTTTTAAAATCTCTCGGATTGGGGGTCCTGCGAAAATTCCTTCCTTTATTTTTGCTCTGGGTTTGGAAATTTTCCACAGGTACTGGAATGTTCCAAACTTTGCCTTATCCATCGTCTTCACCAAACAATTAATTCACGAGACCACATCGCCACTGAGGATGTCTGCCGTAGTTGCGGACGAAACGTCTGGAAATATGTTTTCCAATGGACCACGGCCCTTCAGCCCGGAAGAAATCTTTGACTAATTAATTCATGATTTATATGATGAGGGACAAATATGTTGGGATTCATGCCTCTGCCTTCTTGTTGTGAAAGAAGTTTTACATGATCGAAGCATTTCGATGTTAATAACACACGGATATAGAAACCCACTCTGCTGCACCCAAGAAGAATAATGGTCTGTATTAATATTGTGTATCCAGACGAGATTCGAGAAAGCTCCATTGACAAACCGTGCCTCTCCAACAAATTGAGTCACATATATCTGTATCTTACGTGTTTTGAGATACGCTAGTCAAAACAAAAGTTATCGTGTAGGTTGGCATTGGATAACACGTTCCGGAGAAAGAGGAACACTGCCACTTCAGGAGATATAATATACACTATATTTTCGGGACTAATGACCGGTAACGTTCCCGGAAATATAAAATAATCAATCAACGAACGCACGATAGTGTTCACCGAATGAGGTGACTCAGAGCATCAACTGATGTCACTGCAGTGCCTCTGACCGGGATGTCCTAGGTTCGATCTCGACAGTGGCAGGATCTTCGACACTAGCTTTCACTAATTCCTTTATTTAACATAATTTATCTGCAAGGAAATACCACGTGGGATATGGAAAAAGTGTTAGAGTTTTTTATGACTTAAAGAGTTTGTAAACTTCGATATTCTTCCGACTGAACCGAGCACTTGCTATAGAAAGCGTAAATTGCTTCATATCAATGATTCACCCTTCAAGCCTTCTGTGGCATATGACTTCGAGATCTTAACCTTAACATAAACCAAAGTTATGGTGGTTATTAAGCTGACCGTGTTAGTCCCTGAAAAATAATTTGCCTGATAGACAAATCTTCCAACATAATTTATCATTCGAGAGATTGATAGCTCATTGATTCTCCAGGACGTCAAGGGACAATTACGAATAGAAACGATGGATCTGTCTTCTGACCACATTCAAAATTGAGATATTTGTGTCATTATTACCATAAGTGCAAGTTGTGATCACTGGACGTAGAAAATTCTGCAAGCATGCATGAAATGACAAGACAGACAAAGACTTCAGTTAGTCTGTAAGAATGTGTAAGGAAAGTTGTGACACTAAATAATCGAAGGTGCGGTTTTAATTTTTGCTGATATTTTTGCAAAAATTAACAAAAACTTACGAATGAAATATAGCTGTGTTGGGGGACATGTCTCCATCCCCCCTCCATGGCCTTGGATCTGCCTATGCAGTAGTACGTTGTGATATGTTACTGCACCTTAGTATTTTGAATATAATTGTCATATTTTATTACTTTTTTATATATTGTGAATTTTCAATTATTCAACCGATTATATCTTGTAGAACTAAAGGTTTTAACTGAGGAACAAGGGGACTGATTTGTGTGGATGTCTACCCGTTTGAATCTCTCACAATTACGCCATAGGACCAACCTTTCGCTCTATCGCCGGACCTTCCTTCATTTTTGGTTTGGTTTTTTCGTGTTTCCGGGCGCATCAACTGCTTTGGTCATTAGTCCCGTTAGTGTTCATATGTTCATAAATACGTGTTTCAGACATTATTTGAGCTGTTCATAAATACTTTTTTAGTACAGTCTTTGAGATTTTAAGAAATACATGTTTCGTGCATTCTTTGAGATATTCGTAAAAACGTGTTTCGGACATTCGTTGAGATGTTCATAAATAAGCGTTTCTGACATTCTTGAAATGTTCATAAAATGTTCCTTGAGATGTTAATAAATACGTGTTTCGGACGTTCTTTTAGATGTTCAGACATGCGTGTTTCGGACGTTTCTAGAGACGGCGAGCCCCGTCTCAGGGGTGGCGGGGTGCCGTGTGCATTCCGCTGCTGCACACGGCGCGAGAAGGGCGGTCGCAAGAGCGCGGGCGTGGCGCAGCGCGCGGGCGCGGGGTGGGGGAAGCTTTGCGCACGCGCCACGCCGCGCCGCGCCGCGCCGCGCCGCTCCACACAACCGAGAGAGGGAGGGGCGGTCGCGATGGAGCGAGCGAGAGAGAGGGGCGACAACAACACATGACGCAATGCTTTCAAACATGAACAGCACGTTGCGTGGGCCCCGCAGCATTGGAGGATGAGTCAGACAATAAGGGCTTCTGGAATATTCTACAAATAACGTGAAGGTCTTCAGGAGTCACCTCTGCTCTGCAGACACTGCCGCGAAATCAACCTCCATTAAAATGTCAAGTTCGGTCGTTAATATGAAATCCTTGTATCCAATCTTAATGTGCAATAAATGAGTTCGCTCTGAAGAGAGAAGTATTTTTTCCAGTAACGACTAATATGAGCAAGCCGAAATGTAGCTACTAAGTCAGGAAAAATGCGTGTCTATGACATTTATGGGATTTCATATGTGTAACTACTCGTATTTATAGTTTAAAATATTATCGTATTTTTTGCATGATTAAGCACGTATTGTGTAATATACATGTTGATAAATCAAGCAAAGTTTTATTGCGATTAAAGGTAATATAATTCTTATTTAGAAAACTGGTACATACGATACGTAGATTACGCAAATGATTTACGTGGAATTTGTTTTTGTTAAATAGTCATCACCTAATAGAAAGACTAAATACGTTCAAAATATTTTTTACCTTTTTAATTTTTTTAAAAGTCAATTTTACATGTTTTATATCGAATTTTTAACTTTACAGCGACTTTGATGAAACATTAATTCATTGTTCACTTGCTATGTCTTACTTTAACTTCGAAGAGAAAAGTCTTTTAAAGTTTTATACATTTTTTGAAAATTATATGTTTAAAAGGCATTAATACTGGGACCATGTGATTTAAGTATGTACAAAAGGGTTTTAAAGAAGAAATATAGAGCCGTTTTGAGATGATGTTTCTGTAATTTTGGAAAATTTACACAATTCAATTCAAATTTGAGCGAAAACTTATAGTATTTAGAAAACACTGTGCGTGAAAGCTTATTATACCATTAAACCATGGATCACCAGAGGGTGTGCATTCATCTCTGGCTTAATTAATAAAGGGGTAAAAGGAACTGGGAAAAAAATTTTGAAATTTTCGAAAATGCAAAGATTTTATGAAAATCGGATTTTTACCATAGTTGGAACGCTTACGAATGTTACGAACTTTGATCTATTTTTGCGAGAAGTTTGAAGCAAAAAGTATGACGTCGTGATTGAGAAAATTCTGCAAATATGAGATGAGCCATGGCCACACCACTTACGGTATATACGGCTTACGGGTTGCCGTGTTGCACCATTTCATTATTATGGATCCTTTAGAGCCTGTAATCAGAATATTGTTAAATCAACTTGATACCAACGGCAGATTATACACTTAAATAAAAACAAAAAATATTTTAAATGGTGGTATATTTGAGTTAAGTCCAAACGAATATACAAAAAATAAAAAAAAAATACATGCGACATTACTCATTACTAAATGATGTAATTCGATAATTTGTAAACAGAATTTTTCGATTAGTGTGTGTACTAGGCCGTCATCAGTGAAATTATGTTCATATTCCTCAGGGCAGTGTCAAAGCCACTCTGTTGTTTATCTTCGTAAATGGTTAGGAACGAAATTTAGTAAAATATTCGACTCTTCGCCGAGGACTGTATATTATTTCAGGAAACAACAATGATGGCAAATGTTTAAAAAAGAAATGCTATGCGCTTCCGGTGACCTCTTTCGATAAGCGTTGACTTACCACAAGTCTCATTCCGCAATAAAAATTATACTATAGTTACGCAATTTTCTGAATCAAGAAATACAGATATTTGCAATCAGAACAGAAGAGAAATGAGAGAAGGGAAAGAAATAGTAGGGAAGAAGGAGAGGGAAAAAAAAGTGGGGTGAACAGTACTGCAGAAGAGAGGAAGGAAGGGAAGAGAATAATGTGTTTGTTTGAGCAGTTGATTAGTAGGTACATTGTGGATATTAGAGAGCTTCTGGATTTTGCACCACAAGAAATGTTAGAGATAGTATTGTTAAATTCTAAGATCATTTCACTTTCATAAAAGTTCGGAAAGAAATAAAAAGTAATTCGCCCCAAATAACATTTCGAAATGAAGATCTCAAACCTCGGCGAATGCTTCGCAAAGTCACCGGGTGCGATTTGGCGCAATCGCCGCCGTCGTGGCTGCCGCCTCCGCTAGCGGCGCGCTGCACACCCAGCTGCGAGTGCAGTTCAGCGCTCGCGTTGACATAACGGCGCCTGGCCCACGGCCAGCGCGCGGCGCGCCCACGTGTTTCAAGCCCGCCCACCACACCGCGCCGCACGCCGCGCCGACACACCACCTCCGGGCCGCCCGATTCCGCCACCCACCGCGACATCCACACCCACTACACCCCCCCTGCCACGTCTACCGACACCCAAAACTAACATCACCGCTCTCCTGGATCTCCAGTGCCATTTTTATCGCCTTAGCCACCACCTAGTCATACACTTCCGCCACATTACGTACACCGCCTCCACCGCCAACATCCCCGGGCCTCCGCATCTACTCACCCTCATTACAACATCTACCAATACTTCCAACGCCGACACCAACGCCATCACCTCGACCTCCAATGTCATTTCCACTGCCACAGCCACCATCGTCATCCGGTTCCGCTACACCTCCTCGTACACATCCTACACCAGCCAACCGCTCGACCACCACCTCCACTACACCCCACTGCCACGTCGACCGTCGTTTCCAACAACAACTCCAACACCATCACTCAACTCGACCTCCTGCGTCATTTCGATCGCCACAGCCACCACTCATACAATCCAACACCAACGCCATCACCTCGACCTCCAATGCCATTTTCACTGCCGCCGCCGACGCCTCCGCCATGCCACTGTCACGCCGCCTCCCTCCGCTCCTCCCCGCCTCCGCCCCCTGCCTCCGCCTCCGCCTCCGCCCCCGCCTCCGCCTCCGCCTCCGCCCTCCGCCCCCGCCTCCCCCTCCTCCCCCTCCGCCTCCGCTCGCCTCCGCTCCGCCTCCGCCTCCCCTCCGCCTCCGCCCCGCCTCCGCCTCCGCTCCGCCTCCGCCTCCGCCTCCGCCTTCGCCTCCGCCTCCGCCTCCGCCACCGCCACCGCCACCGCCACCGCCACCGCCACCGCCACCGCCACCGCCACCGCCACCGCCACCGCCACTTCCACTTCCACCACCTCCGCCACTTCCACCACCTCCACTTCCACCACCTCCGCCACTTCCACCACCTCCGCATTTCCACCACCTCCGCCTCCCAATATTCAACGCCACCTACAAAACCAATGCTACCACAGTTTCCACTCTACACTGTACCCAATTCAATTTCTTGCGCTTTCATGCCACCTCCGCCAACACCGCCAGTCCACCGCCATCGCTACACCACCACCACCACCACCACCAACTTTTGATCACCTACGAAGTCCGGTGCTCGTCGGACTCTGGCATTTCTCCTGACTAGCTCCCATTTCTCCTCCAAAACAAAAAGGGCGAGCCGAAATACAAAACGTAAACGCATTTCGTGCTCGAAATATTAGTACTTCATACAAAACATGTTTCCCGAATGTTATTTTTCAAACAAAATTTTAATAAAATTTGTACATTATACGCATACATACGCGTATATTACAAGATACTTATCACATCAAAATACAGTTTATGATTACTTTTTCATGATTATAGAAGATTTGTAAAGAAAATAATCACTAGACATCGGATGTTTATGCCTATTTTATTGTAGCGAACTTATTTAAGGCTGATAATATACTGCACGAATCATGACAAATGATTACATATGACGAAGTTTTTTAAAGCTTTTTTTTTGCTTGTTGTAGTATAAATGCATTTTATGGCATATTTATTTTTTTTTTTTACGTCAAAAAAAGTTAAAAACTGCGTATGACGTGCTGTGGGGAAAAGTGAATTGTGTGACATTTTCAAATTCTGTGATCCCTACATAAGTCATATACTACATAAATTTTGAAAGGGAAAAAACAACAAAAACTCCCATGTAAAAAATCTATTTTCAAGGATAAATAGCAATAAATTTTGAATTTTTAAAGGGGGAAAAAAACAAAAACTCCCATGTAATAAAATCTATATTCAAAGATAAATAACAATAAAATTTTTGGGTCTTATTACTTCCTGCCGACAACATGGAAACGATAATATGAATAATTGTATTTCTACTGAATTCCCAGAAGATGTCAGAGGAAAATTAATTACATTTATGTCCAGCAGCAAAACAAGGGCCATCTCAGCATTTGCTCAATGGATCAGGGAAACTGGACGAAAAACCTGATCGAGATAGGGTCATTGACCCGGAAGCTGTAGTACAATAGTTGTTACAGGTTGTTTATACTCATTTATACTGTCCAAATGGTAAATAATGATTATGTATCATTGTTAAAAATTAAATGTTCTTTTCTTGTGATGCTCAGTATAGTCTCTAATTGTATAGAAACAGTTATGCAGCAGAAACGATTTCACTTGAAAATTTAAACTTTTCATTGAATTTAATCGTTTAATGTCATCTGGCAAAGTGTTGTAAAATAATGTACATGTATTGTATGTGAATTTTTGTAGAGCTGTTGATACTGTCACCTGATGAATATGATTTTATGTCGAGTGTTATAGTAATAGACTTAGCTTTTTCTGAAAAAATATTCCTCCCCTTTTGGGAGCAAGTCTTTTTTTACAAAAACCACTGATTCGTAAATAAAAGACACGGTAATGGTAGAAACCTAGATTAATGAAGAGAGGCTTACATGAATCACGTGGGCCGGATTTGTTATTATTCGTACAATTGTTTTGTAATCTAAAGTCTGAGAGCTATGATGATTCTCCCGAATATTATGCCATATCTCAGGCGGGAATGAACATTCATGAAGTATACACAACGAGCAGTATGAAGGCTGACTGAATTGCAAGAATTCTGAACGCGTAGCATAATTAACTTAATTTTTTTGTTCAATTCATTTAAATGGACGTTCCATTTAAGGTTTGACTGAATTGAGAGCCCTAAAAATTTTGTTGCCTTAACATCAGTCAATGGTACACTGTTCATTTTGAATGGTACAGAATTGTTTATTTGAAATGGAAAACTGCATTAAAACCGTTTTTTCGTTTACTATTAATTTGTTATTTCGAACCAATTGAAACATCTGATATTGTACTATTTACGGTTTCTTTTTGCAAAGTATGTTCGTATCATCCGCAAAGAGAACCGTTCTTCCGTTTCGAATCGTCAAAAGCATCGTTTCAGTAAAGTAGGAACAGAATAGGGCCAAAAATCGATCCTTGAGGAACTCCACATGCAACGGGCAAAGAGTCGGAAAGGTGTGTAGTAATGTTCCATCATTCCAGTAAGGTTTCAACCCTCTGAGATCGTTGTTTAAGGTACGAACATAACCAATCTATAATAAAATATCTCTTTTTAGATTCATTGGACTTTTGCCTTTTATGTATTTTTTTTATATTCAAAGCTAAGATATAAGAAAATCGACGATGACCAACGTGACCATTCATTTAAAACCCTTTCAATTCACGTCTTTGTTATTTTCAAATACAAGAGAATTGTAAAAGTATACGAACAGATTTTTCTCCATTTCCTTTTAACAAAATACCCGCAATGCTCTGAGAACGTTGGGACTGACAATACAAGAGGGCATGAAATTTTTAAAGGGAAATGAAATTCCCAGAGGGTTCCAGTGTTGCTAATGTTGGACTTTTAAAATATATGCCAGACTTTTATCGTAGATGTTGACGGATCCTTCTTCGCATTCAAACTGATTTTATCTCTCAATCGTCGCAAATTTGAAATTGTGATGTTGAAAAGTTGCTGCTAATATATTGCAAAAACTATTAAAAATAAAATGTAGAAGAGTTGTAAATATTTAAATATAGTTTTTCATTAAAATGTACGTACGTGTTTAGGAATTAAGTTTACAAAAAAATATAGATAAAAAATTTCAAAAAATTTTCATTTTATTATGTATGTAACCTATGATAGCCTTTTCTCCTTTTTTCATCACACTTTAAGTACCTTTTTAGGGGCCTATAAGACGATTTTTTGTCCTAAACATCCGATGTCTAACAGTCACTTTCCATAGGGCTGAATACGGTTGATTTAATTCTTTGTTTCATTCTGTGTTGTATTTTTATTTTATTATATTATTTGTTATACAGAGAAAGGAAATAAATTATATGTAAGTAGTTACTGTGTCGAGTAAAACCTGCTCGAGCATTTACTTTATCACCATTATGGGCGGACAGTTTTTTTTTAACAGACATTAATCTTTGTTGCTATCCTGAATGTATTATTGCAATTAACATTCTGTAATACAAATATTATTCTTTATTAACGAATTACGTAATCAAAATCAATCATTATCACAGAAATAAAATTTTTGTTCACAGTTAATAGTGATTGTATTGTTCCGAATTTTTTAAAACCCCTTTCTCATTTCTTTTTTTTGAAAGCATAAGTCTGTCTGTTCGACTTGGCGTGGCAGCTCGCGTAACTGCTATGACCTACCAGCAGTATCTCGACCTCGCGCCATGGCTTAGGGGACTGGGATGCTACGTGTATGCTACGTGAACATGTGTATGCCTGTATCATGCTACGTGAAGACATCCCCACGCTGCATTCTGGTCTTCTCAACCTGCGAAGTGAGTTTTCTCGTCCTCATACAGCAACATATAATGGAACATTGCAAGTAAAACGCACATTATAATCGTGCCTCGATCGTAATCGAACCCTGACCGCGTCATGGAAAGCGAGCACACTGACCAACTGTGAGGCCGAAGCATAAGTTCTGAAGACAAAACAATACTTTTTAGGGAAAGGAGGTGTCAATTTTCCTTATGATGTGTTTTACTTCTGTTGTGACTTTTCTACCGTTTTTCCTTTTGTGCGATGTAATCGAAAGGATTCAGATAGTTCAGGACAATTTTCTTTTAAACCTTAGGGGTTTCCCACAGGGTTCTTGTGTTCTTGGTTAGCAGAAAAGTTGTCTGATGTAATAAATTGTTTGTCAAACCAGATAATATAAGAATCGTAATAAATTTATTTTCTATCCTAATAGAAAGTCAGTAGATTATTAAATGTTAACGATTTAGGTACAATTTAAATGTGTGATTCATATTGTGTGAGTGGGGTGTTGGAGACAAGGTTGTGCACCGAAGGTTCTGAAAGGAAAACGACGTTTCCTGATAAGTGTTCAAAACATTACGACGGCACTAATGTTCCTTATCATTCTGTCTGGATTACAAGTAGAGACTCGAACCTTGATTCACGGAAAGGAAAATCTGTTTATGATAATATATAATGGATATTCCGATTATAGATAAGTGTTCACATTCATATTTTTGATTTTTTTGTCCCTCTTATTTTTTATAATATATTCTAATTTATTGTGGTGTTCTAGATTATTACTTTTTTATGTATCATAAGAGAGAAGTTTAACAATTTTAATGGATGTTTTAAAATATGTTGAATGGGAAGATGTGTACTAATTTTTAGTATCAAATCATTTTATAGTTTTGTTTTCTTACACTGTTTCTTCATTTTATCCTGGTAAAAAATACTTTGAAATAAAATTATTATTAAATTTATTTCCAGAGTTTCTTCTAATGAAAGTCCCGGAGAAAAATTGGTCGAAATTTATTTGTTTCTTTTAACTCTAATTAGGACATTTTCTTCAGTTTTGAACGAAAAAATGCAAATACCAAAAATTTGCAGAAATTCAAAAAAACATTATGAGTAGGCTCATATTGAATATTTAAGCGCTTATCTTGATAACGAAATTTCTACATTTCGGAATATGTGGAATATATTGCCTTGAAAACTCCCGAGTGTCCTCCCGTTTCCGTGAACGGTGTTGGTAACCTCACCTACTGCACATGTCGGGAGAGCGGAAGGGAGTTTACATTGAGCTTGTGACGACTGTGGCTGTGCCTCGCTGGCAGAGGGAAAACCCAGAAGCAGTGGCGGCTCATGCTTAGGTTGCACAACCCCAGAAAATGAAAGGTCTCTAAATCTTAGGAATATATATTTTCCTTTTAAACTAATCATTATTCAAGATATTGCAGAATATCGATGTATATGAAATCAGTTTAAAGCAAAGAACGTCCAACTGGGCGCTTTTCCAGTGTCTGTGCCTGCCAGGAATTGCACCACGCCTTGGCTCTGGTTTATGAATGGATTTACCGATTTTGCTCTTTTTGGTCCTTCGATTTAACATGCGGAACGTATGGCCTTTGATTGTAACCTAGAGTTAAAGGGTGTCGATCGCGGCGACGGAGAGAATCTCAGGGGTTACCCTTATTCTGTTTTTGTCTAACCCATGCAACCTAGTTTTATGATTTCGTTTGTTTGGAAATTCACAAGCTCATCAATTATTGGCGATATTCAATGCATTGTTTATGATATTTGGAGAATTTGTTTTCATTTGATATTAGGTTTTTTGATTCAAAACGTATTTTTGATGAGTTCTTTGTGTAAAGGTAGCCCGGGGATGGATATACCTTAAATGTCCCGGGCTGCAGCTGGTCGGCCAGCTGTTTGGAACGTTCTGGTGAATAGGAATATTTTCGAAGATCTTTCATTTTTGCCAAATATCCCATGGTAGTGAAGTTTTCTAAATAAAAAAATTTTTTTGTATGGTTGTCGAAGAATAGTGGTTTTTTGGGGATGTCGGACCGCCCGTTTTAGATTAAAACGTCCATACCGCCCTGAAAGGAGGAAAAAAAATTTTTTGCCCCGGGCCAACGGGGATGGATATTTGAATGATAATTAGAATTTAGAAAAAGAGCCCGCCACCTTAGACGGGGAGACGACAAAAAAGAAAAGTTTTTTTTCGAAGGTAGAGCTGAACTGGGCGGACTTTGGGAAAAACGGTAGCCAGGAAGGAATTGCAGCGGATTCAGTTTTTAATTTTTTTTAGGAAAAACCCTTTTCTGAAGACAAAGATTTTTTTTTTTCCCCCACATGTTTTTATATTTAAATACTTCAAGTTGGTGCTCTTTTGGGTGATTCGGGATTCATTTTCACCTAACACCCAGTTTCATTAACTGTAATCGAAAAAAAGAAAATTATAGAGTATTCCATAAAAACGAACGAGAAGAAAAGGCATTTTGAGGAGCAAGGCTTCAACCCGGGGCCACGATTCCGAACAGCTCGGTGGAAAGGGAAGGAAGAAAAGTGGATGCTCTACGCGGCCGAGAACACAGGGTCGTTCCAAATAAAATGTTTTGTGGGGAAAGGAGGTTTCAGTTTTAAGAAAGCTTATTCATCTGTCAGAGAAAGAAAGGAGGGTAAAATTTACCACGTTTAAAAAGAAAAAAAAAATTTAAAAGTACATTTGTTTGACTTCTAATATGAAACAAATCAATTTTTCTTTCGGATTTCAAATCAAATTTTTAATATAGTGATTAAGAGTTTGTTAAAAATTATAAAAAAGAATTTTTGATTTTAGAGAGAAAGATTTTCCCTTTTTTTTGGTAATGTTTAGGGAAAATTTTGATTTTCAATGTGTGTTTTTTCAAATTTTGTAAAGTAATTTTTTAAGATTCTTTCAATTTCTAAAAGGGTGTTTGTTAAACAATTGGGTTGTAGATGAAAGTGGGAAAAATTGTATTGTGTTAAGTGTGTTTTTTCATAAGATATTTTTATTTGATTTTTCTTAGGGCCATTGTATGTTTTTTAAAAGCAGCCAATATTTTTAAATATATTCTTTTTTAAAAAAGTGATTCTCACCAGTTTTTGAAATTTTTTTATCCAATCCATAAACGATCTTCACGCCCCTCCCCCCTTTTTTTTTATTTATTGGTCCACAGGGGACGTCTATACTGAGTATCGACCATCTGGGAATTCTTTCCACCCCAAGACGTCTCAGGTCGGGTGTGGCCAGGCTTTTTTCCGCACAGACTGGGGTTTTCGAAATTCCCCAACGGGGGGCCTGATTATTGGATGCATTTACGACAAACTCGGAGGGAATAAAAGCCCAAAATTTTGGGTGTAATAAAATTACTAGTACAATTGAATCACAGTTCACAAAATTTTTGAAAAGGGTTTAGAGCAAGGTGTTGGGGTGGTTTATTTCAGGAGTGTTTTTTAAAAAGGTTTTTATTAAAAGGAGAGTTTTATCAGTTTAAATTGTTTGGTTTTTTGTGTGAAATATTTTGTGAGAGGTGTATTGTCTGGGAAAAGAATTATTTGATTCTAGGCATTTAAATAGATTCAAAAGGGGAAAAATTATAACGTTGGGAATTTCCCTACGTGGGGAATTTTTGAGGAATCAGATAGCGATGGGGAAACTAAAGCACCGGAGATGATCGGGGGAAACGACAGAGTGAACGGGAACGGCAGGAAAACAGTGAGACGTCCACAGAATCACAGCCAACCCCAACACGAGATCAGGATGGGGAAGAACGAAACCCGAGAGAGCTAATTAAATGATGAAACAAAGGTCAATTTATGCAAAAAATTGATGGAGGTTATTGCGGGAGGAAAAACAGGGGAAAACCAAAAAAAAATTAGGGTTATTTAAAAACCAAATTAGAGGAAAAAAATTGGCAAAAAATGCTTTGGGAAACTAAACTAGAGGAGAACAAGGTTATTTTAAAAACTAAACTAGAGGAGAAAAATATTTTGGGAAACCAAATTGAGGAAAAAACTGGCAATAAATGCTTTGGGAAACAAAATTCAGGAATTTTTACACAAAATTAGAAGAAAATAATGGGAAAGAAGAAAATTTAAAACACAGTTTACTGAATTAGCGGAGCAGTGGAAGGTCGAATTTAAGAGCGAGGTTCAACAAGAATTAGCACAGGAACACGAGAATTAGAAAAAAAATTCACGGAGCGGGGATTGAATTAAAGAAAATTGATCAAGAAGAAAGAATTTGAAAATAGGATCGAAACACAATCGGATTTTTAAACCGCCGTATCCAAAGGCAGATTGAGGTAGAACAAAAGAAAGTTCCAGAAATTAGATGAACAAGTTCAGGTTCAATAAAAATTAGATAGTGGAAAAAGGTTTTTGAACAGGATGGCGTCTACAACATCAAATTTGCATATAAGAATGAAGTAGTAGAACGGAAAACAATTAAAAAATTTTAAAGAGTGGAGGAATTTTCGCCCACGTTTTCATTGCCGTACTCCTAATTTCAGTGCAGGGGAGAGAAAACCCATTTTATTTATGAAAGAAGTAGAAAATTTCTTTCTTTAAATTGTGTTCCGACAGTAAAAAAACTAGAATCGTTTACGATGTTGCGGGGTAATGCAAAATCTGGGAGATAGTTTAGAGATTTTCCCCAAAACTATGGCGAACTCAAAGAAAATTTTATTCGAGATATTAAATAACAAAACTAAATAAATTTTTAAAGTTAAGAATGTATGGTACGGAAAAAGGGGAATGTCCATGCAGGAATATGCAACGGAGAAATTAGCTTGTTTCAAATTAGTATCGACGATCCCGATGAAGAAATTGTCTGTTTATTAATACGTCATTTTCCTTCCTCGACGCAAAATTTGCTTAAAAACCCTTTTTACCAATGTCCACTGAAAATTAATAACGCAGCTGGGATTGTATGATGCCATTTTCGTGTATAATAAAGGTTACAAAAAGAAAGGGGAAAAAGCAAGGGCCCGGGTAAATGGTCAAGATAGCAGAAGAACAAAATAATGTAAGAAAAACCAGAAACAGGAGAAACTTACAAACCGAAACATTCCCAAGAAAAAAAACTTATACTGAAAACGGGACTCGTCAGGGATAGAAATAAAAAAAATTCTATTAAGAGGAGTTTCCCAACCCCAGAAATACAACCAAGTACATCCCCGGGACATGAGTCGGAAAATTAGAAAGGTTTGTTTGACACGCCATCCCCCGCAAACCAAATAGAACAATTAGTGAAGAAGAGGTGGCGATATTATCAATCGAATTAACCCTTTTTGATGATGAAGTGGAACGAAGAAGAAAAATGCAGATCGGATCCAGGAGGCGGGCGAGAATTAGTTAAAGGGAGGGGGATACTTGGGTTTTAAGAACAGGTTGTGCAATTCCGTCAAGGAAAGTTTTTTTAGAATTAAAGAACAAAGGAGTGGAGGTACCTACATTGCGCCGGAAATTTTTTCTGATAGGTGCGAATGGGAAAAAAATAAAAAACCAAAAATAAGACAAGTTTTTTTGGGAAAATAGAGATGGGAAGAATGGGACGGTTGTTTGTAGGTCAGAACTTTTAATCCACCATACTGGGAGTCGATTTAAAAACAAACGGAGTTGTTATCAACTTAGAGAAAATATTTTAATTTTGAAACCGAATAACGCAGGATTTTAAATTTCGTTTCATTCACGGGAATTTTGGGATAATTGTTTGAGGAAGAAGATGTAAACCCAAAAATTTCGTTCGAGGGAGAAACGATAACTAAAGAATCAAAAAAAACAGTTAACGGTTTTACTTAGAATAAAAAAGGTTTTTTTGCAAAAAAAAAATCCAGAAAAAGTTTTTCAATTGAAATAGAATTAACAGAAAAAACCCCATTCACGGGTTCCCAAATGTCATTCCAGAAAACATAGAAGAGGGGGATGTCATTGCTACCATGGTCAAAGATGATATCATCATGAAGTCCAAACCCTTATCTAAACCGAAGTGCTGAGAAAAGAGTAATAAGATAAGCGTTTTAGATGGGCATTGAACGTTTCCTTACCGTACAGAGACAACCCTTGCGTAGAGGATTTTAAATAATCAATTTTCTGGGGATCAATGGTTTAGTTCAACTGACTTTACTGCATCGTATTGGCAAATAGCGATAGCACCTGAAGAACAAAAAAGGGTTTATTCAGGGGGGAAATTTTGTTTTTCTTAAAAGAATGCCATTTGACTCAAGAAAGGACTGCTCTGTACAATGTCTAGCTATCATTGGAAAAAGATGTCCGGATGTTTTTATCTATATTGATGAGTGCTTGTGTATTCTAAGACAGAAGAACACATGACTAAGCTAGATATTTTTTTGAAACGTCTGATTGAAAAAAATTTTCAACGAATTTGGAAAAGTAATTTTATAAACAAGAAATTCCCGGGTTTATGTGACAGAACGGGGTCAAAATGAATATGGAAAAAATGCGAGAGATAGATAAAAATTTCACCCAAAAAAACGAAACAACTTAAAAGTTTGTTAGGGTTTCGCAATTATTACGCCAGATTTATTTCCAATTTTCCATGCACATTGAAATATTTTTCCGTTGCGGAAAGCAAAATTTGATGGAAGGGAAGAACAAAAAGCTTTTCAATTTAAAAGCAAGTTCCATGAGTCGGGATGATATTTTCCAGATTTCACTAAGCCATTTATATTGCAGACCGACAGAGCAATCTTGGGAAAGGGGGCCATTCTATTTTAAGAAATTGATAAAAAAGAGAAGATTATAGCAATTTTGAGTCGTATTTTGAAAGAACCGAAACCGTTTCACGGCGACAGAAAAAAGGGAAGCTATTGTTTGGGCAAAAACGATTAAGAGAATACCTTGTGGGAAGATATTCATTATTAGCGATCATAAAGTTTATTTTTCAAAAGATGTCACCCGAATAACGATCGTTCTACTGAGGTGGATAAGGTTACAAAACCCCCTTTTAAAGGGGGAGTACTGCCCAGGCAAAGAATTTTTTGCCCGATTTACTTAGTAGAAATGTACTAAACTACAATCCAATGCCCAACATTTTGTTTCCCTTTTTACCAACATTTGAATGTAATGAGTATGCCAGGTCTAATTGGGAAAACATCGCAAGATTTGAATCTGATGCCCAAAAAAAAAAGATTTTTGGGGGGGTCCAGATGTAAGACGGGGGCGGCCGACCCGTTGAAATGGAAATTGGGAGATCGTTTTTCTTTATAAGAGTGCAAAAACATCCCTTACTTTATCGAGTTTGATACTGGGGAAAACCGGCATCATCTCAGTGCATACATCTTTTGCTCATTTTTTGGGGGAAAGTAAACCAAGAATTAGAAGTTTTTTATTGGGAAAAGGGGGGAAGAAACAGGTTGACGACGGGTTGCCAAATGTGTAGTGTGTCAGGGAAAAATCCTTTAAACGACATTACTGGCGCCTGTACGCAATAATCCCCTTTAAAAGAAAAGAGAGTTGTTTTAGATTTGATGGTCCTTTTTCAACCAAAAATGGGTATAAACATATTTTTGGATGCATTGATGTGTTTTCCAAGCTGACGCGATACCCTGTTAAAAAAGCGAATACGAAAAACGCCTGTATCAACTTAATATGTTCTTTCAATTTGCCGGTCCATATCAAAGGGGGACAGATCAGGTGCCCAATTACGAGTGAACCCGGTTACAGGCCATGCAAATATGAATGTCAAATATATGTTTTAGCATTAGACATCCAACCCCAATCTTTAAAAGAGAGAAAAAATTGTTTAGGCTATTGGGGTCTATGTCGAGGCAAAAACGAGTGGTCACTGCTAATTCCACAATTTAAAAAATGGTTGAATCAAATCTACCATGATTCGATTGGGAAAGACCCCCTTTAAACCCATTTCAAAACTAGTAGAGCATCCATTGAAACCATTATGAAACCAGAGATAGAAAACAAAATCAAAAAAGAAGAGATACTTGGGTTTAAAGGGCGGGGAAAAGAAAAAAAGTCCAGGAAAACCTTATGAATTGGAAGGGCAGAAAAATTATTAGGGTTCCAAAAGCGATTTGATTCAAACAGATCATAAATTTTTTTAGATTTTTGAGGGACGTACCTAATTATCAATTTCAACATCCCAATGTAGCCGTGTTGAAAGATGAAAGGGGGAAAACAACGGAAAGTACAATTTCACAGTTTCGACCATTTAAAGAATAAAAAAAGTGGGAAAAAGATGAAACAAACAGATAAAGAACGACAAGAATCATGTAAAAAAAAAAAGAAAAAAAAGAAAAGAAAGAAGGAGGAGAAAAAAAAAGGAAGAAGAAAAAGGGGTAAGAGTACAAGAGGGAAGAGAAAAGATTGCTGACGTTCAGAATCAAGAAAAAAAAAAGAGCATAAATTTTTGGAAAAGATTTTAGGATATGAAATCAAATCCCATATTTTTTTTGAAAGAAGGGGGTTTTTGGGGCGCCCGTTTTCTTAGATTCCGAAAAAGTGTCACATACCGCCCTAAGAAAGGAGGGGGAAAAGAATATTTTAACGGGGCCAACGCGGATGGATATTTTGGGAAAGATAATTAGAATTTTAGAACAAGAGAGACCGCCACCTTTTGACAAGGGGAGACTGGAGGTTTGGGTGAAAGAAAAATTTTTTCAAGGTGAAGGGAAATGGGGACGTATAAAACGGTAGCCAGGAAGTGACATTGCAGCGGACTTGATTTGGAACTTTTTGAGGAAAAATTTCTAAAGACCAGAAGAGTTTTTTTTTTTTTTTTCTCACATGCTTTTCGTATATTTAAATATTTGGTTTGCCCCTAAAAAAGGGGGGATTCTGGATTCATTTTTATAAATCCAGTTGGTCATTAACTGTAATCGAAAATAAAGTAAAATTTATGAGAGTATCCAATAAAACTTGAACGAGAAGAAGAAGGGATTTCTGAGGGGGCAACGGTTTTTCCCAAACCCGAGGCCACGACGCTTCAAGGCCAACAGCCGGTGGAAAGGTGAGAAGGAAGAAAGTGGGCTGCTCTACGCGGCCGAGAAACAGTAAGGTGTTCCAAAAAAAAGTTTTTAGGATAGGAGGATTCATTTTAAAAAAAAGCATTCTGATCTGCCGAGAAAGAAAGGGAGGGTAATAGATTTACCAGCTTAAAAGATAAGAAAAGTAAAAATAAATTTTTTTCCGACTTCTAAAGTGAGAACAGAATCAATCTTTTTTTTTCAAAGGGTTTCAAGATCAAATATTGTAAAAATTAAATGATTAAGAGTTTTGTGAGTATAATTATAATAATAGTAATTCTCTGATTTTAGAGAGAGAAAGAGTTTTTTTGTTGTAAAGTAATGTTTAGGAAAAGTATTAATTTTTGATTTTCAATGTGTGTTTTTTCAAATTTTGAAAATAATATTTAACGATTCTTTCTGAATTTTTGAAAGTGGGAAAAATTGGGTTTTAGATGAAAAGGGGAAAATTTTGTATTTGGGTTTTTAGGGGTTTTTTCAGTCAAATATTCTGTATTTGATTTTTTTTATGTGCCATTGTATGTATTTGTCAAAGCAGCCAATATTTTTAGAATATATTCTGAATTTAGGGGAAAAATGATTCTCACCCGATTTTTTGAATTTTTATCCCAAACCATAAAAGATCTTCACGACCCCGCCCCTATTTTTTTTTTTAAGCCACACTGGGGCGTCTATACTGAGCTAGTGACCATCTGGGGAATTGTGTCGCCACCCCCAAAACGCCCGGTCGGGTGCTGGCCTTTCGGTTGTACCGCACACGACGTCCGCAGACTGAGTCGAATTTATGCCCAGTGGAAATCAACGCCAGAACCAAAGCGGGGGTTAACCTTACGCGGGCTGAAGCAAATAATTATATAAGTAGTGTTTCAGTTTTGAATTTTATTCCACTTAGTTTTAATTGATTTGAATTGGGACATTTTTTCCTATATGTTCATATTTTGGAAGGAGGCGTCCATTTTATGGAGCACCATGCCCCTGTTTTTGAGGAGGATCCGGGAAGCCAAATTAGATCAGCGCCGGGTCTCACTGTTTTGGGGGGGACCCCGTTATACTCGACAACAGCATGAAATAACTTACGGACTATTCTCCAAAGGAGAATCGCACCCGGAAAAAAAAATAGCAACCAATCGAACATTAATGAGGGAAAAATCACCGAGAATCACCTCCGTATCATTTGATAGCAAAACTTTTGAACGATCCTTTAAAAAGTGGGGAATACACACGTGATACTTTCCATTTAATTTTTTTTATAATGTGGTGCCACCCCAAAAATTTTAGAACGTTGTTGTTTTGTTTCCTCTGTCGATCCATGAAAGAAATGATTTCTAATGTGAAATCTTAGAAACTCAGAAATATGAGAGTTTTTGGGCCAAGCTGTGTACTATTATCACCAGACCAAGTTCATTAAAGCCTTTTTGGGGTCGTTAGGAGCCAACGGGGTTTAATTTCGGTTTACCCCCATGTGTCTGACTCAAAACTGAACTTACGTGAGCAGAACTAGGACACAGCTGGGAAGCCCCCAAAAACGTGGTCAGAGGTAGTTCAGTAGGCTGTTGATATTAACCTAGACCATTATTTCACGTTTTTAAAAATCGTGGGGGAAATTTTTTCAACAGAATGGGCAAATTTCATTAGCGATGAATAAACGGAAACCAATCAAAAGCCCTCCATTGTCTTTTAATTTGGACAAGCAGTTTTGAACTTACATTTTTGTTGTTTTATTTTGATTCAATTGTGTACTTTTAGATACCTTATTTTAATAAGAATTATAGTGTTGATGAAATACTTGTGCTTTATGTTGAATCATTTTTTTTGAAATCTTACATATGACTTTGATGATGGGTGGAGTTTTTATAATATATTAATATATTATTTATAAATATATTTTTCACGTTTAAAAGACATTTATCTCAAGACCAGCCCAAATACTAATTGACTCATGGTGTCATTACCAGGGGAAGAGTTGAAGGACTATTAGGATATTTGTTTAGACAAAAAAAGATCGAATTTTTTTAATTTTTTTCTCTTGTATGATTACGCGCTGAACGAATGGAAACTAAAACAAAATTTCAATTTTTTTTGCGAAAAACAAAGAAATAGTGGGGGTAAATTTGAAGGGGATTTTTTTGGGTTAAGAGAATGAGGGTGGTGGGCCCCTTTTTCTTCGTTTCGGGTGGGGGGACGACAACGGGGGAAACGTGTGTCATGTCTTCGTCTTTCAACAACCCCGGGAAAAAAAAATCAATTTTAGGGGTTTTTTTGCGATTGCCTGACGTGTTGGTTGAACAGGGAATTGTTATTCACTCACACTTATTAAACTATAGCCACCCTTTTTTAGATTTTTAAAGTAAAAATTTTTATCAATAGAAACATTTTGAAGTTTAAGAAATAATGTCAAATGAATTCAGCTGTTTTATTTAATAAACGTCACTATAAGAAACAATCATAAAAAACAAAGAATCTTCTTAGTGATTTTGGGGGACACTGTATAAGGGATACCCGAATTATCCAGGGTTTTATGTTTGGGGATGTCAACCGAAAAGTTAAAAGAGGGGATGATAACGGATATTTTTTTGGGTAGGCGAACATGATCCTAAGTATAAATATCAAAATAAAGTCAATGAGTAAATGGTTTTTTTATCCTTTTAATTATTTTTATCCCAATGGCACAAACAAATTTTCAAAATTTTTCAAATATATGCTCAGATGTGGCACCTTACTAAATCTTGAAAATTTTCCGTGGGTTATTCGGGTTTAAAGTCCATGACATATAGCACGTGAAGAATAGTTACTTTAAAATTTTCGCTTCATTTTGACCAATTTTGGAAATAATTTTTTTCAAACAAATTTTTACCATATACAATATTAAAATACAAACGAATGTTCCCTTACGTTCCATTGTGGAAACGAATTTTTTTTGTTCTTGTTATTAGGGCTGTTGGGTAATTATTTATCTCCCAACCAAAAACCATTGTAGCAGTTGTGATGAAATTTTTCCAGTAAAAGCTCCCTTTGATGGTACTATTATGACCACCACTTTTCATTATACCATATTTATTCTTCAAATTAATTTTTGTAATCTTTTGGCTTTAAATTTTTTTGAAAGAAATAATTTTAGAATAAAGCTTTTTTTTTTCTACAAAACCCATTGTTCCTCAATGACAAGTTCTTTTGATCCAGTTTTTTAGAGAAGGGTTTTTCTTTCCGACTTGATCTAGACCATATAGATTGTGTTTCTGATATTATTATCGGGTCCAAAGTCATATTAAAAATAAAAAATAATAATAAAATAAAAAAATAATAAAAGAAATCCGTATTTTTAGACAAAAATTAAATATTTTTTAAAAATGATGTTTAGTTCTTGGGAAGCACCCCAATATTTTTTTCCCCCCTGTAACCTGGGGTGGCTAATATAATTTTCTTTCATTTCCTTTTTTTAACAATCTTATCCATTTTGGCCGGGTTTCCCTTTGTAAATAGTGATGTCGGGACGTCTGTTGTTATCGCTTTCAAACAAACATTTTATGTATCTTAAGAATAAGACAATGATGGGGTACTTCAATTCAGAAATTTGAGAAGGTTAACGAGTTTTTGAAGGATTCGGGCGCACATTAATCCCAGAGCTTGGAAAGCAGTGGATAAGTTTTTTTGTTATTCACGTAATAAACACGATTTGAAGCTTCACCCGCATTTTAGGGGGGGCGGGGAGACGGACGGGGAGACGGAGGGGGAGACGGACGGGGAGACGGAGGGGGAGACGGAGGGGGAGACGACGGGGAGACGGACGGGGAGACGGAGGGGGAGAGGGGGGGAGACGGGGGGGGAGAGGAGGGGAGAGGGGACGGGGGACGGAGGGAGAGGGAGGGGAGACGGAGGGGGAGACGGAGGGGGAGACGGACGGGGAGAGAGGGGGGAGAGGGACGGGAAACGGACGGGGAGGCGGGGAGAGGCGGGGAAAACGGGGAGGGGCGGAGGGGGGAGAGGACGGGGAGAGGACGAGAGGGACGGGGAGGACGGGGAGACGGACGGGGGAGGACGGGGAGCGGAGGGGGAGAGGAGGGGGACGGAGGGGGAGACGGACGGAGGGCGGGGAGAGGGCGGGAGACGGAGGGGGAGACGGACGGGAGACGGACGGGGAGACGGAGGGGGAGACGGACGGGGGAGGACGGGGGAGACGGACGGGGAGACGGACGGGAGACACGGGAGAGGGCGGGGGGGACGGGAGACGGAGGGGGAAGGGGAGGAGACGGAGGGGAGAGACGGGGAGACGGACGGGGAGACGGACGGGGAGAGGAGGGGGAGACGGAGGGGGAGACGGACGGGGACGGACGGGAGAGGAGGGGGAGACGGACGGGGAGACGGACGGGGGAGGACGGGGAGACGGACGGGAGGACGGGGAGACGGCGGGAGAGGGACGGGGGACGGAGGGGGAGACGGAGGGGAGACGGACGGGGAGACGGACGGGAGAGGACGGGGCGACGGGGAGACGGACGGGGAGAGGGACGGGGAGAGGGACGGGGAGACGGACGGGGAAAGGGAGGGGGGAGACGGACGGGGAGAGGACGGGGGACGGACGGGGAGACGGACGGGAGAGGGAGGGGGAGACGGACGGGGAGCGGACGGGAGACGGACGGGGAGACGGAGGGGGAGACGACGGGGAGACGGACGGGGAGACGGACGGGGAAAAGGGGACGGGGGACGGACGGGGAGACGGAAAGGGGAGAGGACGGGAGAGGACGGGAGACGGGGGAGACGGAGGGGGGAGAGGAGGGGGAGACGGAGGGGGAAGGACGGGGGAGGAGGGGGAGAGGGACGGGGAGCGGACGGGGGAGACGGACGGGGAGAGGAGGGGGAGACGGACGGGGAGACGGACGGGGAGACGGACGGGGAGAGGAGGGGGAGCGGACGGGGAGACGGAGGGGGAAACGGAGGGGGAGACGGAGGGGAGACGGGGGAGACGGACGGGGAGCGGACGGGGAGAGGACGGGGAGACGGAGGGGGAGACGGACGGGGGGGAGACGGAGGGGGAGAGAGGGGGAGACGGAGGGGGAGACGGACGGGGGACGGACGGAGGAGGACGGAGAGAGGACGAGAGACGGCGGAGAGAGGAGGAGACGGACGGAGAGACGGACGGAAAAGGGAGGGAGAGGACGGAGAGACGGGACGGAAAAGGAGGGAGAGACGGAGGAGAGACGGACGGAAAAGGGACGGAGAGACGGACGGAGAGAACGGAGAGACGGACGGGGACGGAGGGGAAAGGGGAGGGGAGACGGGGGGGAGACGGACGGGGAGAGGGGACGGGGGAGACGGGGGGGAGACGGATCGCACCAAAGATCCCGAAAAGTAGGGACGGCGGAGCGATGGCTGGTAAACGCGCCATCGCCCAGAGTTTTTGAACTATGACGCCCGAACAGGAATAATGTTTTTTCCGGCAGGTCACAAAAAGAGAAGAATATTATTTAAAAAATTTTCCCCCTGACAGACTGAGCTCTATGATTGCAGCAGCGACGGTGACTAGACGGGAGTTCGGGGGATTGAACTTTATAGCATAGGGGTTTTTTTTAACTTGGTAGTTAAAAATTAGCTTGAGAAGGATCTTCAAAAGTGAGAATTAAGAAGGGGGGAAAACATTGTCGATTCACATTTTAAAAGAAAAGTGGGGCACTAAAATTTCAAATTTTAAATTTGGAAAATTAACAAATTCCATTATAACCCTGGGACAACCAAAAAGGGGGAGGAAAAAGGGGGGCGAAAAAAGGTTTTAACCCCAAAAAAGTGGGAGGGAGGGATTTGGGCTAACGAATTCAGTCCGGGAACAGAAGGGGAAAATGTAGGGGGTGGGGTTGTTTTGGGGGAAAATTGTAAAATGGACAAAAGCCAAAGAGGACGGGGGAAGCCCTCTTATTAAAATTTTTAAAAGGTAAATTTATAAACTTTAATTTTTTTTATTTTTTCCGAGAAATTAATTTGGTTTTTAAACATTTTGAATTTTTTAATGTTATTTTGATTTTCCATCCCCTTTTTATTAATATTTACCATTTATTTTTTTTATGGATTAAATTGACTTTTTATCATTATATGATCATTTTAAAATTTCTAATTGAATGATTTTTTTCGAGTTGTTTGAATGTTTGAATTTTTATCGTCGGGATTAGCGTTGCT
>CAXIVR010000490.1:0-102453 GCA_964035755.1 Teleogryllus oceanicus
TTCACTTTATCTTCAAACCCACACACCCACAATTTATCTCCACTGACAGATATCCAATCGCAAAGTCGACGGAGTGCTTTCCGGCCTCCCAAAGCAACGAACTTCTGACTGTATGACAAAAATATTCTGTTGGTCTTTTAAAACTTTTCGGAATAACAGAGCCCATTTTTTTCGACTGCGTCCTGCCGGCGCGTTTTTTTTCTAAACTCCCAGAAAACACTCGGGGCAGCAGAGCTATCACAAATCGGGGAGGGCCAGTGGGGGTTTTCCCCCAAATTTAATAAAAAAATATAACAAAATGAAAGAATGAAGATAATTCTATAAATATTACATGAAAATACAATGGATCTTGATAATCGAAACCATAAATAAAATTTAAAAATTATACAAATTAAAAAAAAAATTTAAACAAATTTCATTTCATGAAAAATTAAACATATTTAACTTATATCTTCTTCATTACATGAATAAAAATTTCAAAAAAAAAAAAAAGGAAAGTTACAAAGATATTAAATTTTTTGGGAAACTGCGTCTTTTGAAAAAATTTTAAAAAAAAATCGATAAAAAATGGTGCTTTAGCACCATTTTTAAATGGGTTGTGTTTATTGAAAAAAAATTTTTTGGGGGAATTAGTAAAAAAATATTTGAATGTGTTATTCCTTTTCCCACCATTTCATTGATAATTTCATACTATCTCGGTAGGAATGTCTCACGGTGGAGCCCTCGGGTTTGGGAGAAAAAGGCATTCCTCTGTTTTTTGAATATAGGGACCCCCCACCTACCTGTGCTGAAATTTCCCCAGCCCGGGTGACGGGTGATAAATTTGGTTGTGGACGGAGTGGCTACGACGAGGTCGAAAGAAAGAAAAAAAAAAAAAATTTAATGAGAAATTAAAATGGTAAATTGACATTATTATCGGCTCATTTTTTTTAAACCCTTTTTTTTTTTTAAACAAAACAAAGATCAAAAAAAAACAAATAAAGCAAAAAAAAAAGGTGCGCAAAAAATAAAAAAAAAAAAGAGGGCCAATGCGGCCTGCACCTTCTGAATGTTGCAACAGCCCAGGTCCTAAAGGGCGTAATGAATGTTGTTTTTTCTTGGGCTCGACAGATTATTAGAATCCCCCTCCCAGGAGGACGTGGGGTAAACCCCCCAAACAGGCAAACAGCGGGGCCCCTTTCTTCGGGACGGCCGCCCTTTGGGGGCGGAGGGGGGAATTCCCTCGCAGCCTGCTCCCATTCAAGAGAGGGGTTCCACGACTCAGCTGGGACGTCGGCGGTAGCGGTGACGACAGATCGGGAGACAGACGTAATTTTCGTAATCGCGTAATTTGGGATACACGGGCGGGCGTAAACGAGCAGAAAAAAAAAACATTACCAGATAAAGTTCTTTTTAATTCAATCAATGAACGCGGTGCGAAATAACAAATCGCACTCTAATCTTTACTTCGCGCTATCTAGCGCCTACCCTGGATGACCTGCGCCCCACACCGTAAAAAGGGGTCCCCCTCTGTGTCCGCACGACGGCGCCCCCCTCTGAAAAAGACCCCCCCGCTTTCTGCCCTCATCTCACCCCCACGAACCTTTCCCCCCCAATTTTTATAAATTTTCGAAGTTTCACAAAAATTTTGGAAGACGTTTTACAAATTACTACCCCGAAAAAAATTGCCCCAACGATTACGGTCTTGTCGGAAATTTTTGATGGTTTTCCGAACCCTCCCCAAATTTCCTGTAAACAAACACGGAGCGGTCCCGCCCCCGCCCCGGGGACCCTGGTGGGTGGCCCCGAGGGTTTTCGGAGGCATCAAAACCCTACCCCCCCTTGCTCGGCGACGCTAAGGGCGGCGAGATGGCCGTGCGAAGTGTTTTGGTCGCACGGTTAAAAACGTTTGAAAAAATTAAAAAAATAAATGTATTTTTTTTTAATCCAATTTTCGGTTACGTCATTTGCCCCCCTTGGATAGAGAAAAAAATCGGTTTTAAAAATTTTAATTTTAAAAATTAAAGTTTTTCTCTTTAAAAAAAACAAAAAAAAACGTTCCCCAAATATTAGATTCATAAGGGTGAATAATTAAAAAAAAAAATGAATCAAAACAAATTCAATATTAAAGAAAAAATTTGGCAACCCTTTACTTAAAAAAAAGCAAAAAGAATTTTCTACTATTTAATCAAATAAAAAATTTAAATAAAATTTTTCCCAATTTTTTTCTCAGCGCCCAAAAACCCGAAACTGTCCCGGGAGCCCAAGGTACCAAAATTAGTCGAGATTGTCAATCAGGGGTTTTTAAATTCAAGAATATTTTAAACCCTTTTAAATGGTCGCAAATTAAAAATTGCCCCGCTGGAGCCCTAAGTTTTTTGAGGCATACTTTTGGGCAGGAATTTTTCAATAAAAAATTCCGGTAAATAGAAAAAAATTTATGGAATTCCAGCAGGCTGATTAACCTGGGGCCCTAAAAGTACTTTGTCACCTAAGGGGTTGGGGTTCTTTACGGGGGCTTCCTTTTCCCTGGCTTCAGGATATTTTTAATATAATCCTGCAAGGTTTGTAATTGGGGACCTGTTTCCAACCCAAAAAAGGGGAAAGAATGTTTAGGTTTTCTTCCAAAGGGCCCCTCAAGGCGTCATACCAAAGAATCATTTTCTAAAATTTTAATCCAGCTTAAGTTATTAATTAGTGAGCATTCTTTATGTTTTTTTGGGGGATGTGTGGAATAAACGTGAGATTTCCCCATGCCCCTCTCACTCAGGTTAGATTGAGGATGTCTGATGGAGGAAAAAAAACAGAACCCTTCTTTTTCTAGTGTTTTTTTCCCAAAACTTTCGGAAAATTGGGGGGAAGACGCAAAAAAATTTTCAAAGCCCCTCATTGAAAGAAACCCCGGATCAATGTTTTAAACAATTTTGTGCAGTGGGTCTGTTATCGGATGAGCTGTGTAAATTTAAAAAAGAATGATTAGAGGATGGTTTGTAACCTCCCGCAGTAAACGGTCCGCGATAAAAGGGGGAAATTCATTTGGGGAGGGATAACGTTTTGCATCGGGCCTTCTACCCTATTAGGATATTTGTCTTCACGGGTGAATTTCGAGCCCGTGGTCTGTTTGTCTCAATTGCCTTTCCAGTTGCAAGTTAGAAGTACTTTTAGGATCTTATTTCCACCGAAATGCCCGTGTTTTTGTAATTTTAAATTTGTCAGAAATTTTTTGGGTACCCAAATCGATATATCGGGCTGTTTTTTGGTTCAACATAACAAAATTCTGAAATTTTAACTAAGCCAGGTTTTGTTTAATTTTTTAAAAAGTGGGTCATTTTGATCAAAAAATTCTGAAAAAATATTTTTGCTTTATTGCACTTTTCCTGTAACCTTGAAATTACGCTTTTCCCGAATGGGGGTCACAAAATTAATGGCATTAAAAAATCACTGTTTCATTCTAATTTTTGATTTGAGGGAAAGATTTAAAAAAATCTGAAATAGGATTATTAATTCTGACAATCCCGGTTTCAAAGTCAAATTTTTAACCCAGAGCACCCCCCGTAACAACTGGGTTTGCAGGGCACGTTTTAAGAAATTTTTTTTAGGGTCCGTGATAAAAAAAATTTTTACCAAGGTAAAAACATTTTCTGTAAAGCCCATAATTGATAAACCCTCTTTTTTGAATTAGACAATTACTAACCTCAACCTGCTAGCGCCCAAATTTTATGCCGGGATCTTTTTTTAAAGGCGGGAAAAAACACATCCAATTACGTTGGACCCAGTCTTAAAAAAAATGGGGGGGAAAAGCCCGGGGGTTTTTATGTAATGGTCAAAACTCCCAATTTTTTTTGAATGCTTTCCCTTTATCTGCCCAGTGCCATTTCGTTTTTTTCCAAAGGGTTTCGGAGGTCCCAAGTCCGAACCCTGGAAAAACGTTTGATACACCAAAAACCCCTTTTAATTTGGCTTTTTGGGCGTGAAATCTGGTCTAGGGCATTGATTTTTGGGAAATTGTCCCCCTCGTTAACGCGAACCCCAAAATGAAATTTCTGAGTGCATAATTGATTTTTAAATTCTTTTCATGGTGTCCCGAAAAACTTTCAATAACTGTTCTAAATGCCCGAGATGTTCCTGAAATTTTTTGGATGAAATTAAATAGGGATAAATGACGTTGTTTGATTTGTGTAATTTCTCATCGAAAACAAAAACTGCCCTGTTTTTCAGCCCAAAAGGCTTTTTTTTCCGCCGCCCCCGTTTAAAAAACCCCGTAATTTTTCTGTCGTCTGGGTGAATTAAAATTTCCCAAAAGAGCTTGAAAAATCAAAACCCAAAAAAAATTTTTGTTTTTTTAAATTTCCATAAAATTTCATCAGTGTTCTGAGGTCCCTCTTTTTTGGGATGAAACCCTGGGATCCGTTTAACAAACCTTTACCCCCGTCTTTTTTCTTTCCCACAAAATGGGGTTTCAAATAAGCTGTTACAGATCTTTCAATTATACCCTCGCTAAGCATAGTTTTGTTTGATCTATTTCCCCCCTCATCGACTGTGGAAGGGGATAATTTTTATTTTAAAAGGTTCATGGGGCCCCAATTTCAAAGAAAAAGTCTTTAATAGGACGTACAGGACATCAAAAAAAACAATTTGAAAGATTTTTTGAGCTGGGGCCGTTCGTGGCGAAAAAACAAAAACACGGCTTTGACCCCACTCCCTCATCCCATCTCCCGGCGCGCCCAAATGATTTCATTTTTTCATCCTGTCTGATTACAATTTCCCCCATTTCACCCGAAGTCCCAAAATTCTAGAAAAAACCACTCTCCATTATTTTCCCCTAAAAAACAACCCCCAAATATTACGTCGAAACCCGATCCTCATGATCAAAAATAAACAAATAAAATTTCCCCATTTTAAAGAAAAAGGTCCCAAAATAATTGGTTTACTTTTTCTTTTCCCCCCAATAAAAAAAATTTAAATGGGAGAGTTGGTATTGGAGTGCCCTAAAAGTTTTGAGTAGAACTTCCTAGAATTGCACGATTTCCCGAGTGTCTATCGCTTGAACACTAAGATTTTAAAAAAAACTCCCCCAACCGGGCTTTTTCGCCGTTCTGCAGGTTCATTCAATCGTCGTTTGGTCAAAAAAGGAAAATTAGAACGATTGAATAAGGTATCTCTGAATTTGTTTGGAAAGATCCCAAAACCCCAAAATTAGTTTGACGGGCTTGGTTTATGGGAACCCATTCCCTTCCTACTAGTTTGTTATTTTTACGGTCTTTTTGGGTTTTTGGGGCGGGGGTTTTATTCCTCTGACCGATCACGGGGCCCCGACTGCCTGTTCCATTATTTCCTGGGGAAAAACCGGATTTCGGTAATTCTCTTATAAAGGTTTTTAGCTTCATCAAAGGCCGCAATTTTGGATCAGATTGCAAATCTCCGTTTGGGGTTTTTTACGAAGTGAGGTGGTTAGGAGCCAGATAATCTTTATCATCGTCTCGGATCATAGTTTAATAGGGAAATTTTTTTTTGGGGTAATCTAAATATGATTGGTTTCTTCGTTATCCCATCACCCAGAATTTTTTTCTCGAACTCGTAACCCTTTCCCCCCCAGTAACGTGAAAAAACGATTCGGGAAATTCCCCAAATCTGCGGAAAAGGGTTTAAAGCGGACAGGGGCGCTTACCCCCCAAGTTCCCCAAAATCTTGGGTTTTAATGAAATTTTCCGTTTTTTCAAATTATATAATTTTCCCCGATCCAAAAAACTTTATTTTGTGATTTGAAAAGCAAAGATTCTGAGGAGGGGACTTTAATCAGAACCACAGACGCGTTCGTAATTGGGTGATTTTCCCCTTTTTTTACTTTTCCTTTCAGATTAATCACATTTTATCATTTTTTTTTTAGTTTAGTTTCCCCCTTTCCTGAAACTTTCCCACTACCATCACCTATCTTTTTAATTTTTCTACCCTTTTGTGTTTTACTAACTAAGGGGAAGTTTTTTTTAACCAGTGAATTTTCGTTCATTTCGGCCGTAACCCCCCCAAAGTTTTATTTTTTCTAACACCCCCTATTTTTTTGTCGCATGCTCGTAATTTCTGGTGAATTTGGGTTAGGTTTTAAATTTTCTCTTTGGTTTGAAATTCCCCCAATTTTGACCTAGCTTTCAACGGGGTTCCAATTTCTCCCACCCCCTCGAGTTGATTTTCAGTGATCCGATTTTTGGGCGAACTTTCTTTCCCAAATTTTTAAAATTTTGGGGTTGGCAAAAAGTTATCTAATCTATCAAATCTTTCTGACACTTTTTCGTGTTCTGAAAATCCCAAAATTTAATTTTCTCGTCCATTTCCCCCTACTTTGAAACTGGTTCTTTTAAATTGATTTTTTAAATTTTTATAACTCTGCTTGTTTGTTGAACTCATGAGATCACTTAAGTGATTTTATGGGAGACTATCCCTGAGCTGTCATACCCCCCGTCACCATTTCCCGCATTTTTAAAACATGGGTTTTCCCGTTTTCGAAAACCCCCGGGTTTTTTCCCCAACACAAGACAAAAAAAAAAACTAAAAAAGAATACAAACCAACTGATATCATTAAAGTCCCCAAATAATTAACCCCGAGAACTCCTTCCATCCATTTTTCCCTTTATTATAAAAAAAATTTAAATTTAATTTTTGCAGCAATAAAAGTAATTCAAAAAATAACAATATTTATTTTAAAACAAAAAATTTGGGCGTTTTACTGGGGTATCAAGATATAATTGAGCCCCCCCTTGGGAAAACGACGCCCCCCCCTACCTGTGCAATTGGGGTAGCTAGGGGACGGTAAAACCAAATTTAGGGTTTAGGGCGTGGCTACGTGACAAAAGGGCAATTGAAAAAAAGTTTAAAACAAAAATGTAAATTTAATGAGAAATTAAAAAAGGTAAATTGACATTATTATCTACCCGTTTTTTAAACCCCTTTTTTTTTTTTTTAACTTAAAACTAATACGATCAAATTACTTAAAAAAAAAAAGCAAAAAAAAAAAAAAAAAGGTGCGCTAAAAATAAAAAAAAAAAAGGGCCCAAACGCCCCCACCCTTTTGAATGTTGACAAAGTCAGGTGTGAAGGGCGTAATGAATGTTTTTTTTGTTGTCGGGTCAAGAAATTTGAATCACCGCTGCGGCAGGAGGCGCTGGGGGAAGGGCCCCCAAACAGGCAAACAGTTCCTTTCTTCTGGGCGCACGCCCCCTTTGGGGCGGAGGTGAAATTCCCCTCGCGCCTCCCCCCAAGAGAGTGAGTTAACCCGACATCAGCTGGGGCGCCTGCGGGGCGACGATCGGGACGAAGATCAAATTTTTGTAATCGCGTAACGGGTAAAGGGCGGGGGTAAACGAGCAGAGAAACAAATAACTTTCCCGATGCTTTTTAATTCAATCTAATGAACGCGGTGCGATAATACCACAAATCGCATTTAAACATGCTACTTCCATCCTGCGCTAAACTCGGATGACCTCCCCTCCCCCCCCGACAACATAGGCGTCCCCGCCTCGTGTCCCACGACGGGGGTCCCGCGCCCTCTGTCCAAAAACCTCCCCCCTTTCTTCTGCCCCCAGGGGTCTCAGCGCCCCCGAACCCCCCCCCAATTTCCAGAATGTTCTGTTTTCAGTTTTAAAAATTTTGGCCAAAATTTTCGCCCAAAATAATTTGCTCCAACAGATTACGCGTCTTGTGGGAATTTTTATGGAATTTTCCGAACGCTCTCTCCACCTTCCTTTAAAAAAAAAACGGGGCGGTCGCCCGCCCGCCCGCGTGGGCCTGGTCGGTGGTCCCCGAGGGTTTTCAGGCGTTATCAAACACTACCTTCTCGGCGACGCAAGGGGCGGCGTAGATGGCCCTGGGAATGATTTAGGTCGCACCCCGGTTGGGACGCACGCTTCTGAAAGTAATAAAAAAATAAATGTATTTATTTTTTTAAACCAATATTGGGTTCGCCAAAACCCTTCCCCCTCAGGAATCTGCTCGAATTTATGGGGGCCGCTGATCCCCAGCGATTAAAAAAGCCTGACAGGGTTCAAACCATCGCAGTAGCGAAGCGCTGATGGAATTTTTAAAAGAGGGAAAAAATTTTTTATCGATTCGCTTATCTTTCGGGAAAAATTTTGGGGGAAAAAATCCCAAAATTCGCATTTGAATGTTAGTTGGGTATTGCTTTTTCTCAAAGCTTTTTGTTTTAAAATCCATTTTCTTTCAGAAAATTTTGCCCTCCCAAAATGGGAAAAAATTTTTAATTTTTCCCAAAACTCATTGCCCCGATATAAATTCTTTCTTATCAGATGTGTACATAATTTTAAAGAGACAAATGCATTTTATATTGTCCCTTTTATTTTGAAAAGGGACTTTTGCCATTGTTTCATTCCGAATTTAGTTTTCTATCCTCCCAAAAAATCGTGGGAAATTTAATTTTTTAAATTTTTTAGATCTTAAAATCTTTATCAAATTAGATAGAAATTGCATAACTGCAGAGTGAGTTAAACATCCGTTGTCTATATTCATAATTATTTTATCTTTTACTTTCATTTTTCACTATTTAAAACTGGGGTGAAATTCGGGATGGACTGTTCTTTTTTACATTTAATTTTATTGTTTGGGGTTTATCCCTTTTTAATTCTTACTTTTTTTTTGGGCCAAAATTTATTTTTCAGAATATCCAGTTAGAAATTTATTTTCCGGGTTTTCATAACACGTAAGTCTTTCCAAATTTTTTTTGCCGGATAAAATTTATACACATGTTTCAATTTTCGTTTTGCATTCATGCTTGCATTTTACGTAGTCAAAATTTAAATATCCGGGGTATCTTTCATTTTTGGGAGAGGGGATTCGAAAAAATTTGGTAGGCTGTTCTGTTTTTGACATTCAAAGCCATCTTTTTTTCCTGACCCTTTTAAAATTTTCAGAGTCTCTTCGTAATTTCCTTTGTGAAACTATTCATCTTTTTTTGTTCGGAAAAGAAAATTTGCCTAAAAGACGTTACATCAACTAAGCGTGTCATGACTTTTCCTTTTATGGGTTTTATTAACTAAAGTGATAATTCTCCTCTCCCCCTGTTTTTCTTGAAGCTGTACTCAAACAACAAATCGATTTTTCAGGGCCCTCAGCCTATTCTTTGTCATTTAATTTTGAAACTGTGGAAACCCAAACTGGTTTTTTTAAAATTAAAATACCCCAAAAGAAATTTTCACCCCCCCAGTCACAAGTAATCCTCATAACATTGGAAAAAAACAATTTTGTAAAATAAGCAAAAACCTTTTTTTATTTTGAGGCTCTGATTCAAATATTCAACGAACATTTCATAAATTTCCAATTCTTTTTCATTTACAAAGGTTCCCGTTTATTATTTTCCCCCTTTTATTGATCAATTGATATCACTGGGACCTCTCTGACCGGGGGTTTGGGGGTCCCAGTAAGTAAGTCTTTTCAGAAAAAATATTAAAAAACTTATGTAGTATGAGGGGAATTTTTAATATTCTGCATTGAGAAACGAAACAGGGGCTTCTGGTTAGAATGGTTCGAAAACTCAACAAATAATTATTTGTTCAAAGATACTCAATCGTGGAAGAAAATGCTGATTGAACCAGAAATTTATGGGGTTAAAATACCGCAACATTTTGTAACTATGCAAACAATTAAAATTGAAGACTTTAGAAGCGGATACATCTTCGATAACTTAAAATGGTTTTTCCCCAAGACATTAAATAAATTTTCCCTTTTCGCCATTTGTGCATTTCGGGTATTTTTATGGGTAATTAAGGGGTTGAGGAGCAAAAATTTTTTTATAAATCGATGAAAGAAAAAGAAGTTTCTTTTCGGGGAAATTTTTAAATTTTTAAGACAGAACTTTAATTTTCCTTTTAATCGCTCACTTATTTTTACACTAAATGGACTGAAAAACTGAGGAAAAGAAACATAAGAACAAAGAAAAAAAAAAAAGAACTGAAAAAAGAATTAAACTTTTAATCACAGGTTAGACAGAACTTACTCACAGGATAAACACAGCAACAGTTTATATTACACCTGCCGTTTTCTTAGCCCGGGAATACCTATTCCTTTAGCAAAATTATAATAAAAATTTTTTTACATCAAATTGAGCTACAAGTTTAAATTAATTGTTTTTTGGCAAAACACCAAATCTCCCCCTCTTACATCTGCAAATGAGGGGCCCAAAAGAAACCCCGGGTGTAAATAAACTCACCGTCGGCTTTTTTTTCTTAGCCCCATGGGTTTTGGGGGTGGTGGTGGGGTGAGGCTGTGTTGGGGAAATTTTTAATTGGGGGTATCCATCTCTGGGACCCCCAATGCCATGTTCCGGGGGGGGAAACCCGGTGTGTTTTAACGATACTATAATTTTTCTTATTTAAATCTTGTTTTTTTGATTATTTAGGATTAAAATGAATTATTTGCAGTTTTTAAAAATGTATTTGATTACGGAAATTAAATACTCGTCTTTTTGGCAGATTTTCTTCCTTGGGAATATTTTCGGGAGATGACTGCACATCACCCCCAAAATTTGTTTAGTAATTTTTTTTTTTGCTGAAGTCAGCTGCCTTGTGCAAACCTAAACAGCGTTGCCTGGTCCTCATCCACTATGACGTTTGAAAGTCAAGATATCAGCTCAAGTCAAATGTCGCTCTGATACCTAAAAACTACTCTTATTTCTATCAAAGAAAGTATCGGGGTTTTTTATGTGCATTTACAATAAAAAAAAGTTTTTGGGAAAATAATAGTTCATTCAAAAAAAAAAATGATCGTATATTTTGAACCAGTAAAAAACTCCAGCATTAGGGAAATATCGAAAAAAATGCGACCATCGTCTCATCTAAAAAAAATGTTTTTTTTAAAGGATAGTGTCAGAGAAAGCAATTCGGCAAAAGTTGTAACCCTTTAAAATAATAATTTGGGTCCCCGGTGGGGTCCTGGGGTAGTCCTGTGTCCCCCGGGGGTTTCGACCCCGCCTCAGGTATGGTTTGTTTTCTGTTCGTCCTGTCACCCCCATAACCTTTTCGTTGATTTTCTACCCTTTTTCCTTAAACTCTAATGTGGGCGCTAATGATGTCTATATGATAAAAATATCTTTTTTAAATTTCGACTATGTCAAAAGGGTCTGGGAAAAAAGAAACCCTCAGATGTTTCCCCAAAAATGGTTTTAACGATGTTTGTTTTAACTTTTTTCAGAAAAATGAAAGTCGCTAACAAAGGAAATATTTCGGTTTGATGAATTTCCAAGTGATTAAAAACCTTTGCACTTGTATTAAGCAGTTGACTCAACCCAATTCTTCTTTTTTCGAAATTTCATCATTATCCCGATATTTTTTAAACCTAAAATAGGGGTTTTAAGGGGGACCCCAACCAGGGGCGAGGGGAAAAATAGCTACTATGGGGGAAAGGGGGAGGGGGGGGGGACTGAGGGTCCGTAGGGAGCATTGGGGGGCCAAAAAGGCACTGAGGAGTGCAACAAGACAGGTGTCCGCGCCCGGGGTGGGGGGAATTGGGGATCAGTTCCTGCGGACAGCAGCTTCCTTAATTAAATTACTTATTACAGCTTTTATTAGTTTTCTACGTGGAATAGTCATCATTTTTGTTATCTAATTTTCTTCAAACTGAACCTTTTTTTATGCATTACAAAAATATGTTTCAAAGTAAATGAATGCATCGTATTTTTTCTGAATAACGTCACATTTTAAAAATTACATTTATCCCAAATTTCCCCCCCGAACGAGACTGACACGAGTCTCCTGTTACCCATTTCAAACTCACTTTTTCAATATTCTTGTTAAAGAGTCCATCGCTTGGAAACCCATTTTTCCAAACAGTTAAATTTTTTAAATTTCCCCTTACAAATTTCAAAATTCCCCCAAATTAAAGTTTACTGTTTGGTATATTAATTAAAATACATGTTTGTCTATCCTCATCACTTATTTTGTTTCTTTAAACCATCTTTTACGCGCAAATATCAATTAAAGATACTTTCAACAAATATATCATTCATTTTAAAAAATTTTTGTATTTTCTTTTAAAAAGTCTTTTAATTTTTTTTTATATCCTTTACTTTTTCCCTTTTTAAAAATTTAACAACTGGGGAAAAATTTTTTTCAACATTATCCAACTAATAAAGTACTCTTAAGAAAAGTGGGTCCCAAAAACTACTCGGTTTTTCCTTTTTTGACTTGCCAAAAATGCCATTAAAAGTTTTTTGATATGCAATAACGTTTTTTTTTTCCCAACCCTTTAAAAAATTGGATACGCTCATTTTTTTTGTTGTCAAAAAATCATAGCATTTGCTTTTTTCTGTTTGACTAACGATTGCTCATGCCAAAAAAAATCGCGTTTTTAATTGTTCTTTTAAAACAGGTATGGGAAAAAAAAATACTAAATAAATTTTTTTAAACTTAAATCAAGTAACTTTCAAAGGGTAAAAAGCGAAAATTGTTGAAAATGGATTAAATATTTATGGGGTTTCCCAAAATCCCTAACGGCCTCATTTGAATTTTTATTTTTACGACACTAATTTAACTATTACCTTAAAATAAATATATTTAAAATCGAAAAAAATTCCCCATTCGCTTTTTTTCTCGAATAAACATTTTTTTTGGGGGGTTTTTCTTTTTTTGTTTTTAATAATAAATTTTTATTTTTTCCCGATCTGACACTATTTAATTATAAGACTTAGAAGAAGGAGAATGAATTTTCTGACATGTTTGCAAGGACTTAATTGTCCTTTTATATTTAATTTATATCTTGTAAATATTAAATACAAAATATTGTGACTTTTTCAAAAAAAAAACAAATTTGAGAAACCTTTTTTCCCATTAACCAAAAAAAAAAAGGGGAGGGGAAAAACAACAGGTGCTTGCCATTGGTTAGGTGACGCGATGAGCCTCAGGCGTGATAATGGGCGTTTTTTCGATGTGGCACTGCCCGGCAGGCGAACGGGCGCGCAAATGCCCCGAATTTCGGGGCCGGGGATACAGCTTCAAGACACCGGAAAGGCGGAAGCGGGGGCAAAATTGGGGAATCAGCAGTTCATCCTGGGTTCTTTACATTAAATTTATTAAATTTGGCGTATTTTTAATGGAATGAAAAACAAAAATGTTATAAAGCATTGATAAATACCAAGGAAAAAACGCATACTTTTATTAAGAAAATGCAGTTTTTGGGAAAATTAACACTAATTACAAGCAATTCAAATGAAAATTTTTAAAAAAATTATAAACCAAAATATATATTAAAAACGTTTTAATTTTATAAAAATTTCAGAAAAAAAACTGACACTATTATTTAAGGGGTAACGTTTAAAAAAAAACGATGACATATTTTTTTTTGAAAATCGGTAATGAAAACACTTAAAATTATAGAGTAACACGGGTTGTATGTAAAAACGTCAAAAATTTCAAAATTAAGAAACAGTGAGAATTTTTTAATAAATGTCAAAAGGGTATTATTAAATTAAAAAACGAATTATAAATCCCTTTCATAATTAAAATTACATTTATCAAAACATTTATCAAAAAATTCCCGAAAAAAGTTTAAAAAAAAATTTTTTGAAAAACTTAGAAACAAAATTGATGCATTTTTTTTCCACAACTTTCCTGTATTAAAAATTTATTTTTTTAAAATTCAGAACCGTGTTTGAGGTAGCTACAAATGCCGTCACAAATCTTTTTTTTTTTATTTTTTTTTAATAATTTTTTTTTGTTCTGCATTTTTCCCTTTTAGGGTTTTTAACATTTTTATTTGTAATAAAAACTTTTTAAGCATTACGTTTGACAAAAATTCTACTTTTCATCTTATACAATTTTTTTAGGGTTTAATTTTAATGGTGATGATAAGGGTGAAAGGACAAAAAAATACAACCATGACCAGGGGGGTTGGCGCACCCCTTTGGGCCGGGTTACTAAAACTTTTTTTTTTTATTTATTTTTTTTGTTGAAAAATTTAAATGTTCAGTTAACAACAGAAACTATGCAATTGTATGGTGACTTAATCTAATTACTTAATCTAATCAACTTAATCTAATCAACTTAATCTAATCAACAATCTATTTAAAATTGTTTAACCAACTTAATAGGAGAGAAACAAATAGCCCTCAAAGAATTAGTCGATATTTAAAAATATCGGGAGGAAAGAATGGGGGAATCTGTTTTTTATTCTGTTTGTACCGGGGATCTTTCCGAGTCTGTAGTGAGTTGATGCCATGAAGGGTAAATTGGTGAAAAAGTTGTTTGATAGGTATGCTATTTGGTAGTTTATTTCATTTATGTTTAGATCGTGATGTAGTTGTTTATTATTTAGAACCATGGAGTCTTGTTATTAATCTTAAATATTTGTTTTAAATTTTTGCAGTTTTTGAATTGGTTTTTGCGACATTGGTCCAGATCGGATATGTATAATAGAGTTGGCAATAATGATTTTAGCATTAGTGCGTTTGACAGTGAGAGTGGTTGTATGAATTTAGTAAAGTCTTAATTGGATTAATTTGGTTTTGCTTGTTGTGCTTATTTCAACGTGTTGTCCAATTAAGTTTAGTGTCTAAATTTAATCCAAGATATTTTATTTTTTTTCGTGATTAGTCCAATTTATAAGCGTTATTGTTTATGAGTAGGGGATGATGTCAAAGGTTTTCAATGAGAAGATTTTTGCTGTGATTTTGAAGGATTTAATTGATTTTCCAGTTATTTGCCCAATTTTTATTAAATTTAGATGCTGTTGGAGCTGGAATTGATGAGTTTGTAGTGAAGTGCCGGAGATGTATAAGGCAGTTCATCGGCGAATTGGGCGGATTTATTTGATAAGAGAATGTCTGCAGTGTAGAGATTAAAAAAGGGTTTGGGAGATGGCGGCGAACCTGGGGCCCCCAGCGGAAATTTTTGGGGTTAAAATGGTGACCTTCAACTGTAACTGAGAAAGTTCTGTCTGCTATGAAATTTTGATGATTTGAATTAAATATTTTGTGTACCAATTTGACTAGTTTGAAGTAAAGGCTGCATATCCTGTCAAATGCTTTGAAAATCAAAAAATACAGTGGTTGTGTGATATCCCTTTGAAAAGCAGAGGAATGTGTTCAGTTAGTCTCGAAGTGGTGCGTCGTTGAGTGATGCGATATGAAACCCGAACTGATGAGGTGGAATTGCATTTGTTTATTTATGTGATTGTTTAATCTGAAAAGTATTAATTTTTCTAAAATTTTTGACATTATGGGTAAAGATCGTTTGAAAATTTTAAAATTTCATCGTGTTTGGCACTTTTATGGAATCATTGGGTGTAAAATGTGCTGGCAAAATGAGTTTAGAATTTCGGCTTTTTTGTGGGTGAATATTTTTCCATTATCAGTTGACAGTGGGAATGCTGTTCTTTCCTTAAAATTTTCTTTGTGAATTGCCACGAAATTGCTTTTAGTATTTAGTCCTTCAATAAATTGATTAATTTTTCTTGGTGTTTTACTTATTGCCTTTTTGCAAATGTTAGTTAGATGATTTAGTTCTTTTGTTCTGGGATTTTTAAGGTGTCCAAAGCCTTCTGGTTTTTTTAACTTTATTAAATCAGTAATATGAGGAGGTAATGGTTTTTTAGTCTCTTTCTGATTTCGGGTATTGTTGTATTTTGGGAATTATTCACTTTTTTTATTAATAAAATTATTTACCCTACTGATTGTTGATTTATTTCATTAGAAGAATTAAGGATTTGAAATTTTGGTATTGATTTTTCAACTGCTTTTAAAAGAATGCCAGTTTATAATGTAAGGTTTATGTGGAGCAGGAGAGGATGAGGTTTGTTTGTTTAGATGTTTTAACAACTGGGATATGGTCGAGTCTAACTGGTGAACATAGAATAGAATAACTTCAAATTTGTTACTGCATATCAATATTCTGGGTTTTGTTGAATCATATGGGAAAAGTGTTGTTCTGTGGCGTTAGTATGTTAAATTGCAATGTGTTTTTATTCTAGGTATTGCCGGCCGGGTTTGTGGTCGACATCCCCATGCAGAATGCTTGAATTCAAATCTCTACTAGAATAAATGGATTTTGTAATTCAAGTAATTTATTGATAGAAGTAGTATTTAAATTTTTTTGTTGGTGGTTTATACGTAGTGACTATAGTTAATGTTTGATTATTGTCATATGACATTTATCCGATTTTTCTATACCTGGGGTGTGTGGTGGTATTTGGTGGTGTTGAATGCTATACTTTATCAAAGTCAAACACCACCTCCGAATTTCGTTCTGTCAGCTCTGATGGTTTTGAATCCTGGGGTGGTGAATGATTTTTTGGGCTTAAGTGCGTCTCGGTTATACATGCGATATCTATCGAGTTTGTTAGAAACTGTTCTAATTCGGGTTTTTGTTTACGATGCCATTGCATTCCAATTTAATATGGGAAATGCTTTATGGTGTGAATCTACCATAACTTTGTAATTGTGGATGCAATGGGGTTCTGAATATGTTGTATTATTCTTGGAATTAGGAGTTAATGAGGTTGACACGTGGTTGGTTATGAATTGTGCGATGTTGGTAATGAATGTGTTATTGCTGCCGTATTGGTTAAATTGATTGTTGGTTTGTGGTTATAATATTGTTGATGATTAGCATTATTTGCATTCCTTGGTTGATTATGATAATTTAATCTTTGAGTAAATTAGAAATATTGTTTGTAGGGAAGAATGGAAGTTTATTGAGTCGGGTTGGGAGGTGGCGTGCTTGCTTGGTGGATCTGGGGTTTGTGATCCAGATTTTCATTATTGCTGTTATTTTGATATTTTTCTATAATATGCATTCATGTCCTGAGGTCAGCCCCTTGCTTTTCCCCTGCAATCTTACAGTAGGAGTTGAATTCTTTTATGGACAGTTTGTGAAAGGTGATTTTTGCACAGAAAACACACGAAATTGGGAATTGCAATATTTCTACTGTCCAGTAGTCAACAACGTAGCACTGAATGGGGCCAACAGTTTTCTTTTTTCTTTCCGGTTTAACTACGGGGTTAAAATGTATTTTAATTCCAAAACACCTCTATTTTTTCGGTACCGTTGAATTCTACGTACTACTGGGGTGGGACATTTTCTTGTTTAGTCTCGTGACCTTGTGACTGAAGGGAAAATTTTGATGCAATGTCTTCGAATATTTGTTTTTGAGATAGTGGATGAATGTTTTATCACTATCGAATATTTCTTTCAATTGGGGTCTGAGTACGTATGGAATTGCTTGTTGGTATTTATGAATTTTAACTGGTCTAAAGTCTATTATTGTCGTGAATTTTATTTAATTTTATTTTCTTGAACGGTGGTAAGTTTTCTGTTAACTTCGATTTGATTTCATTTATAAATGCTGTATGATTGCTAATTCGTTAAATATATTGGGGATTTTTTATCTACTGGCATTTTAGGTAATTATGAAGTAAACATCGGATCAAATTTTCTGGAAATTTAGGTTTAAGATCACGAAACTCGGCATCAGAAATTGTTTTCATACCTAAAGGTGAAAATGATCTCAGTCGCCGACCCCACTTCCCCCACTGAGATAACTGAAGCAGGCGCGCCGTCTTTAATCGCGTCTTAACGTCTTAAGTTTTGTAGTCTCCATGGAAGAATTCAATGCCTTGGATGCTTCTTTTGTTTTAAATATTTCTTATTAAACGAAGTGCATCACTTTGCTTACACTGCGCAAGAAAACAAGAGCCCCGGACTGAAACTTTTTACCTTGTGACCCCCAATGACCAATTACTTTCATCCCTAGAAATCGGAGGGCGGACACTGCGTGCCTTTGCAGAGCGCAGCGTGCTCCTTGATGCATTTAGGTAGGGGATCATTTCTCACTATGTTAAAATTCTAGATGAAACTTCAATGTATAATTGAAATGATAAGCTTGTCATGTCAACAAACTTTATTTAAATAGAGCAGCTTTCGATGAAGCCATCATCAGTTTCCCCGTCTGGAGTCACGAAAACGACTGGGGGTAGTCGGAAAGGTAGTCGGACTCAGAAGCGAAAAGACGATGATGCTAAGCCATCGAAAGCTGCCTTTTGAAATTAAGGTATTGTGACAATGAAACGCTTCAATCATTTCAATTGTAAAATCAACTACAACTCACCACTGAATCAATGTAAAAATATCATTTCCAAAATAAAGAGACCAGGTTCCCGCGCTTCCGGATGGGGAATTCGTGACTGGGTTTCAAGCCCGGGTGGTATCAGCTCAGCGGAGAAACGATCGGAGAAAATGAGGCGAACTGAACCCAGCACGTGCAGTAGTAACGGGAGCTGTCATTTCTTAAGAACTGCTGACCACGCTCATGCAAGGAAGCAGCTCAGTATGGAATTTTGTAAGCAGTTCCAAACGTTCGCTTGAAGATGTCGGAGAGCGGTCAAGTCCTTCCTTCCATAGTGAATCCCCCAGCGGTAAATTATTCGGAGGTGCAAATCGTGTGGATTGAACGTTTTTAATACTTTTTTTACATTTTAGAATTTCTCGAGCAAGATATTTCGAAGGACAGCCACTGGCAGTTAGTATGCATTCAGGGGAACAGAAGGTGCGAGGTAGCAGGCTTCAGTGGAGTTTCGTGGACGAGATAACCATTTCGAAGGTTTCCCTCTTCCTGAAGCAGAGTGATCGTAAGTAATTTTTTGCATGAGTTAAAGGTGAATAAGTAATGCAGTCGAAATATATAATTTGGGTATTGATATTCGCCGCTCATTTCATTCTGATTTTTGTTGTTGTAAATTGAACTTTGCAAACTGGTAGTTGAGGATTTGTTTGTTTACTAACAAATGGTTTTTAATGCTTTGGGAAAATGCGTTTGCGAGGTATTAGAAGTATTGATATTCGCCTGTGCTCTGCAGAATAGTTCTTTCGAGCCATCAAGACTATACCGAGGTGTGGCCAAACGTTGTGCAAGGAGTCGGGATTGAGAATCTGAGGAAGGGGCATGAATACTCTAGTTTGTTAACTTTTTCTGAGGGCGAACGAAGATTGTCGAGAAGAATTTTGCAAGTGAATACCGCTTTAAAAGTAAGAAATTGTAGGGGTTTAGATAATATTAGTTATAGAATTTCCGTAATTTATTGACATAATTTGAATTAAACATGGTTGAATATTACTATTCATACATCAACGTTTTTGTAATGTAGTTAAAAAAAATTAATACGATTGCTCATTTGCGTTCAAAAAATCGTGTAATTTTTAATGTTTTGTGAACTGGTAAACCAAGAAACACAGTCCCAACAGAAACGCTGAAATTGTACTAAACGCACCATCTTCCTATCACATTTTTTGGAGGTATTTGACGGATCGCTGTGGTCGAAGTCCTTTTTCCTCGGTGATCTTAAATTCAACTCCCTCTGCGACGGGGAGTCCACCGATGCCCGACGGCACTGATGGGCCTCCCAAAGGGCCTTGGGGTTTAAGAGCTGGCAGCCAGCGGGCCGTCGCAGATGGAGCGAGAACGCGGCCGGCGGGGGGGGGCCCCGTCACGGGGCGAGAAAGCGGGGACCGGGCGGCGCGCGAACTGGCAGCGGCAGGGGCCCTGGCGGCGGGCGAAGGCCAGGCGCCCCCTGCCGGGGCACAGCACGGGCCCCGGGGGCGCCGCGCGGTGGGCCTGCTGAGGGAAGGGTCGGGCCCCCCCCGCCCCCTCTGGGGCGGTGGCGGGGGGAGGCGCGGGGGGGGAGGTGCGGGGGGGCGGCGCCCGCTCCCGGGGGCGCAGCGCGACCCCCCCGGCCAATGGGCCCAAAAGCAAACTGGCGCCCGAAAAAACAAGCAACCGCCGTCTTTTAATTCCCCCGGCCGCGCCCACTGCGCGCTCGGGGGGGCCGGCCCCCGGCGCAAACTCCCCGGGAAAGACGGCGGCGGGCGGGGGGTTCTCAAGGGGAATAGGGAATACGTCGGGCCCCAAGCCGACGCCCCCAACGGACCTTCTGAAAAGGGCTTCCCCGAAAATACCCAATTATGAAGCATAAAAAAAAATATTTGTAAGTTTTTAACAAAAAAATTATTTCCCCTTTTTTTAAAACAAAAAATTGATTTTAAAAAATTTTTAAATAAATATAGAAGGAATAAGGTTTAATAATTTAAACTAAAAATTGTAGAAAGAAATTCATATTGGATTCGTAAACTTTCTTCCCCCCCTAGACTTTCCCTTTTAATTTCATTATATTCTTTTAAAAATTTTATTTCGACTTTTTACCCTTAAGATATATCCCGTTTCTTAAGGCAAAAAAAAATCATTTTGTTTTATATAATTGGGTTACGAGGATTTTTCGTTGAAGATGTTTGTTTTTTTGTTTTTTTTGTTTCCCCCTGCGACTTTTTGCCTCGATGATTTTGAAAACAATACATTTTAAGGTTTTGGGAAGGCCCTTGGGGAAAGGATTTTTTCCCTACTAGTCCGTTTATAGGTTCTTTTTTGTTTGGGCATCAATTTTTCTGGAGTATTTTTTCTTTTCGTCATTTATTTAATGTTTAATGTCATCGGGAATTTTTAAAAAATGTACATGTATTGTAGGGGAATTTTTTGTAATGAGCGGGATACTGTCACCAAATATGTTTTTACGTCGAGTGTTATAGTAATGTTTTGGTTTTTAAAAAAAATTTCCCCCCCTTGAGCAAGTCATTTTTACAAAACCACTGATTCAAAAAAAAAGCAAGTAATGGTAGAATTCATATTAATGAAAATCAAATCAGTGGGTGGATTTGGTTATTTTTCTCAATTTTTTTTTGTAACAAAAAAGTCTGGGCTATGATGTTTTCCCCAGAATATTTGCCTTTCTCAGGCGGGAATAAAATTTCCCCGGAAGTATACAAAACGAGCATATAAAGGGTACTAATTTGCAAAATTAAGCGTGATAACGAACAATTTTTTGTTTCAACATTTAAAATTGACGTTCAATTTAAGGTTTGACTAAAAGAGCCCTAAAATTTTGTCCTTAACATCATCAAGGGTCCTGTTCATTTCAAGGGAAAATTTTTTTTTTTGAAATGAAAACGCATTGAAACCCTTTTTTCTTTGTTTACTATTAATTTTTTCGGAATCAATTTAACATCGATATTGTACTATTTACTTTTCTTTATTGCGGATTTTCGTATCACCCGCAAAGAAAACCCGTTCTTCCTTTTCCGAATCTCGAGGGTATTTTAGAAAGTTGGAACGGAATATAAAATGATCCTTGAGGAACTCCATAAAGGGGAAAAGGTGGAAAGGTGCGAGAAAGTTCCTCCCAGTAAGGTTTTCAATCTGAGACGTTGTTTGGTACGAAATAACCAATTGGGAGCAAAGGAATTCCATATGAAAAAAGGAAAAGAAAAATGTTATGACAATGACGTAAAAAAGTTTTTTGAGATCTAAAATAACGATAGGTGCCTTTTTTGATCAATGATAGGCGCATTTTTAAAAAAAAATATAGCTTTTCCCGTTGTTTTGATTTTCTAAACCCATGTTGGAATCTGAAAGGGTCGTGTTTGAAAAAAGGGTTTTCCCATTCGTCGAAAAAATTCTAATATTTTAAAAACTGATAGAAGAGAAATGGGGAAAATTTTTGAATTTCATTTTGTTCCCTTTTTTTGAAGCGGTTTTTTTTGCTTTTTGAAAATATCGGGAAACTTTCCCAGGAAAAAGATGCATTAAATATTGAGTTAAGGTGTATAAGGGCATACGAAAAGTTTTAAAAAAGAACCGGAATTTCATCAAATAATCATCAAATCATTTTAATAGCAATGGTTTCAACCTGGTGGGGAGGTGCGATTGCAGTAGGAATTTTTTTTCAGAGTATGAGAATGCCCTTTTTTGATCTACCCCTTTTTCAACATTGTATCCTGATAATTAAAGTTTTGTCGGGACAGAGGTCCCTTTTGGGTGATGAGCGATTTGTATTAGTTTATCTTTAAAAATATTTGGTTTTTGAGATTTAAGTTTTCCATTTTAAGATTAAATTTTTTTAACTGTTCGGCATTATTGTTATCGTAAAAGTGTGATTAAATTTTTGAATACTTTTATTTGGCGGGAATGATGCTTTGATTATCCCCATTAAACATTTTGTAATGTTGACTATAATATGATTGATTTTTTGTATTTTTGTTATTTTTTATTTTTTGGTGTTTTTTTGGGGTTTTTGTGGTTTGTTTTTCTTATATGAGCCGGGTATTGATTATAACGGATTGGGGAAATTGTTTTTTTATGAGGGGGGGGGAAGTATGAAATTTGAATTTTCCTGGGGGGTGTAGTTTTGAGTTGCTTTTGTTAGTCGCTAAATTTTTTTAAAAATTTTTTGTAGGGCCCGAATACCCCTTGCATGGGGGCCCTTGAAATTATGGATTTTGGGGGTTTGGGGTGGACTTTTTCCCTGAAGATCTCTTTACAGAATGCAATATTTAAATTTTTAAAATTTTTTTTGTATGGCCGAAGTCCAGACCCCTAAACAAATTGGCCATTTTTTTCTCTTTTTCAATTTTGACACATTTCATATTGGTTAATAAAACATTTCAACACTTTGATCCCCTGAATCTCTACAAACCGAAAGGGGAATATTGTTTTGTATAATCTTTGACATTATCAGTAAATATATTTTGGATACAAATCTTCATCCCTCTTTCTGTTCGGGTGAATTTTTTGAAAACTAGTAAAAATTTATTGTTCGGGGATTTTTAAAATGTAAATTATCTATTTGTGTTAAATGATTTTTAATCCTTTAAAAGCCCCAAAAAAATTATTTAAAGATAGCAATTTTTGTTTAAAGATTGAGGAATTATGAAATTTGATTTTAATCTCGTTGAAATGATTAATTTGAGTTTTTCAAAATATGGGAATTTTTTTTTGATTTGTTTTTTCCCCTTCGTCCGGGTAGAAAAATCTTTGTCCCTTTTTTTTTTTTAAGAGGAGGTTTATTCTGCAAAGGTACATTATGTTCACTGCGGGATTGTTTTTATTTTTTTTTATTTTGTTGATGGGCTGCGGGGGGATATGTAATCGTACTTTTTTAATTTCTGGTCTGATCACGCCTTTAGTGGGCGGAGTCTTGGCTTTTTTGGCCGCTTTGGGTTGACTAAGACCTGGTTGTGTTCGTTGGGCGGCGGGAGTCCCTTTCCATGTTCGGGTTTTTTCCTGGGGTTCTGGGGGGCCATTGATGTGATTAAAGGGGCTCCCTTTGGAATCGGATGATTGTTGACCCCCGAGGTCAGGATTTTCATATTGGCTGTTTTACAGGGCCCATGGTCCCATGCCCCGCCCTAGTCAGGACTTGGGGGCTTTTTTAAACAAAACAAAGACAACAAGCCGGTTCCTGACTTGTAATTCTTACAAACCAAAAACTTTGTCCATACAGTCAAATTAAAAATTTCGAGGGGAAGCACATGTTGCTCCAGCGCAGAACTGGTCGCTGGGGTGAAATTTGATCCACTGATTTTTTTTTTCAATCCAATGGTTTCTTTTTAAAAAAAAGAAAGAAGGTTCCCCGTTTTAAGCTTTCGCCAAAGACCAAAATTTTCTTTTCTTTGCGATTTCAAAATCGTTTTTTTTTCCTGTTCAAAACCCTTTTTCCGGGCAAATTTTTGTTTCACCAGGTAAAACCCAATAAAAAGAAAATGTCTTTTTTCTGTTTTTTTTTTTCCCGTTCTTTCACAGCCCCCTAAGAAGCGCGTATTTGTTGTTTTTTCCCCCTTTTTTGAGCAGCTTGTTGCCCGCACCCGATGTGGAAACAGGAATTGTAGCCTAAGGTTTTCAATGAAAAAAGTTCCCACACAAATGCTAGTCTGAGGGTGCTTTTTTCAATGCCGTACAGCTTTTGGAATCGGTTTTTTTTTTTCAATTTTTTTCACACTAGGGGTTGTCCCAGATCAATATTATAAAAAAGGTAAAATTTTGTTTAAAATTTTTTGCTGTAAGAGAAAATTTGGATATTTTTGCTGACGTTTTGTGGGCTCTTTTATCTTGAAGGGCTCCTAAAGGATTTTCCGTCGTTTTGTGCTCCCAAAGGTTTTTAAATTTTTGGGTTTACCTAAAGGGGCTTTTTTCGGGGTTATTTACGTCTAAAGGAGTTTCCCCCTTTTCAAAAAATCTTTTTGTACTTTTTTTTTAAATGTCAAGGTATTTTCATCACCCATTTTTTAATTTCATCGGGGTATTTTGCAGATCTGCTTTGTTCCTGTTTCCAAAACATGTCATCTGCATACATGATAAATTCCAGCATGTTTTAAGATGTTTGTGATGCTAGGTCTTTTAAAGCAAGGGAAAATGGGATCGCCTTCCCCATTTATCTGTTGATGGGACTTGTTTTGGATTCCGTTTTGTTTCAATCATGTTGAAACTAAATATTTTTTAACACGCCCAGTTTGTGTATCCCCCAGTTCTTAATTTTCTAATGAGTATCGCTCATTTATCCGTCAGTTTTCTTTGTCTACAAAGACTGGAAAATTTTTTCCTTCGGTTTTGGTTATTTTCTTTTTATTATCACTTAGACTGCCTGTTGTGTGCTTCCCCTCCAAAACAATTCAGTCAGGTATGGGGTTTCTTTTTTTCTAGCCTTATGTTATAATTCTGCAAAAATTTTTAAAATTTTTTTTCTAGAGAAATTTCCCTCTGTATGAGTCGGATTTTTGTGTCCCCTTTCCCTTTATACAAAATTTTATTTGCATTTCTCCACCCTCAGGTATTTCTCTTGTGGTTAGAACTTTGTTAAGAGTTTTTTAAATCTTTTTGAGCTCAGGTAGTCTTAAGGGCTTTTAAGATATTGTCAGGGCCCCCCTTTTCCCCGTTTTTCATTTTGACGATTTTTGTTTTTCTTCCCAGAGGGAGGGTTTTTCAATTGTCATAAATTTTGAGATATAAGCAAAAATTTATTATTCTTTAAGGTTTTTTTAAAATGTTTTCCCATACACAAATTATCTCGTTTTTTTTTGTCTTCCTGCCTCTTAAGGCCACAAATGGGTCTGATTTTGCTTCTTTGTTTCTTCCCCAATTCTAGAAATCTTTTTTTCCGTTGTTTTATGAATGTTTTATATTTTTTCCTTTTTTTTGTCCTTCAGATCATTTTCGTTTCCGTCCTGACTTTTGAAACATTTTAGCTTACCTTCCTGTTTTAGTTCATTGTTAAACCCACGGCGGTTTTCTTGTTTTGTCGGGATAGGGGCATTTTTTTTGTTTTTATCAGACCATTTTTTTCTTTGATTCTGAATTCTCTTTTTCCCCATTTACCCCATTTCCCTTAATGACTTTTGGGTCGATTTTTCGGGATATATTGCAGGGTTTTTGTTTTTTTCATGTGGTTGCGTCTTGGTGGCTGGTTTGTCTCTCCCGGTACGTTTTTTCATTGGGTTGGGTGATGACCATAGTACTTTCTTTTCCCTTTATTTTTATTTTTTTTCCTTTTATAGAAGCCCGACTTGGTATTTATCCGTTGATCTACGTTTTATGTTTTTCTTGTTCACTAGTAACCCTTTCTTTTTGAGTGTGTCCAATACTGGTTTTTTTTTGTTTGGGTTTGTCAATCCACAGTTAAGGTTCCTGTCAGAATCCTTTTTTTTTTTTCCGTTTATATTGGTTTAGAAAGTTCTATCGGCTTAGTTGAACTCTGTGGGGAATATATAATCCTATTATAGTAATTTTGCTTTTCTCTAATAATAAAATTTTGCTCTTTGAAAACGTCGGCCCCAATTTTTCGAAAGCTAGAAACCCCCCTTTCTGGTCTCCCCTCGGGGGGGGTCTAGGGGTAGACCAAAAAACCCAGTAATTTTTTGGTTTGAGCAGAATTTTTCTTTCAATTTGTTAAAATGATTCCATGTTTCTTTGGCGTATAGTCAAGGGGGTTTCAAACCCCCCTCTGTTTTCCCATGTCAATATTTGATGCTGTTATTCGGGGAGACCCCTTGTTTGCGCCATTCCCCCGAAATTGGGGCTAAAAACACGCCTTTTGGGCCCGGTTGGTTTTTCTTTTCCCTAGATATTCGTTGAGTTTCGAGTTTAAACCCTACCTTTTTTTTGTAGCTCTTCCAATCAATGTCCCCCATTCCATTTTTTTTCAAAAGTTTTTACTTTTGGGGGGTTGGTGTTTTTTTTAAATGGTCATAAAAGGTTTTTTGTCTGCTTTTTAGCCTTGATTTTTTTTGGTTCGGCCAATTATTATTTTTTTTCCTCTCTTTTTCGCCTCGCATTGGTTTGTGACCAACAATCGGGGGTTTTCATGACCCTCAGTGTTTTTTTGTCACATTTTTCATTTTTTTCCTTCATTTCGGGTTTTTTTTTCTTTTTAAAAGTTGGATTACGATATCGGTTTCTTTTGTATAACCGTTTTTCGATCCGAACTTCTGTCCGGTAATTTTGTTTAAACCTGATTTTTTTTTTCATTATCTTTTCCCCAACTTTTCCCCAAAAATTCCGGATGTTATCTCCCTTTTTTGCTGACTTTCCATTTCGGTTTCTTTTTTCTTTTTTGCGCTTATTTCATTTTCCCTGGTGCAGAACCATAAAATTTTGCAGTTTTCCTTTCTTAGGATGTCGTTTTCCCCTGCCATTCCCTTACAATTTTTGTTAGCCATTTTTCATATCCCGCACGGGATAGCGATGTCTTTTTCATTAACTTTCCCCAGCATGAACTGGACATCTTTCTGATCCATTTTCGTCGGTGGGTCCTGTTGTTGGTTTGTCATTTTTCTTTTCAGAGGTTGGTAAAAGGGTGAGTAAAGCAATGGGCGCCTTTGGGGTGTTCACCCCCCAGATTTCCCCTTTACGTTTTGGGATTTTCGCGTTATTCTGTTGTTTTGTTTTTCTATGATTAATTCAGTATTGCCTGTTTGTCACGGGGAGCTGTTGCTCTAGTTTTTCTTTATTCGTTTGGTACCCCTTCCGTATGTCTTCCCCCCTTCACTCACTGATGGTCAAATGTTTTTTATAGAATTTGGGGCGGCCGCGCTTTACCTTTTTTTCCCTTTTTCCCGTCGGTGATAAAGCTCTGTAATCTCCTCACCTCTGCTCCTGGTTTTTTTCGTTCATTAGTACCCATACTATAATTGGCCTCGCATTAAACTTAAACCCGCCCCCGCTATTTTCCAAAGCTTCTGTTTATGTAAACAAGGTTTTAATAACCGGGGGAAATGTTATTGAATTGGCATTAATTTTTTTTTATATTTTTAAAAGTCTCAAAAAAGTTACGGGTCACTTTTTTTTAGTTTTTGTAAATTTTTTGCTTTGGGAAATATTGAATATGAAAATTGAGGGGATTTACCCTAAACTGTTATTTCACTTGGATTTTTTAGATTTGAAATTTGTTGACTTTGGGAAGTTTTTCCGCAATTCACCAATGGTTTCAAAATTTCAATTATATTTGGGGCCAAATTTTTCAAAAAGTTTTGTTAGAAATTTTCTTTCATGTTATGAGAGCTGTTTCTGACTTATTCCGTGAAAATTTTTGAAGTAAACCCCCTTCCTGCTGTCCGGGGTCTTTCAGTGTTCGCTGACCATTTGTATCATGTTTTTGAGGTTATATTTTTAGGGAAAATGATATTTCATTGCTGGGGAAATAAATTGTCTACATTTTTTTGGAATATTTGTAAACTACAAACCCCGTGATTGATTGCTAGTAATTGATTAAAACATTTTTCCTCCTTGTCTCCTTTTCCCTGCATTTATCGGATTTTTGAAACACGTTGATTTGCGTTCTTTGTAAATAAACATACAGAACCCTGTTAGAAAGTCTGTCTTTCAATGGTAACTATATCTTTTTTTTCTATAAAGCCAAAAGATATCTACAATGATCAGGTTTTTTAACCCTGAAGATCCATACAAAACTTTTAACAGTGTTCACCCGAACTTCAGTTTAGAAGCAATTTTTTGTTTAACAATTTTTGGGACTTCATTGGGTTTCGCCACTTTTTGGAGTTTGCCCACCCCAAAAACTTAATTTCAACGTCCACACCTGTCCTAATCCAATCTTTTTAATTGTTTCTTTTTTTCCTTCTACACATATTTTTTTTATCATTTAACAATGATTGAATGGTAAAACAACACTAATCCCCGTCACAATTCCCAGAAAAATTACTTATTGTATGGGCACAACAAATTGTGCTGTTTTGTTTTTTTTGAATTGAAATTTGAAAATTGGACAACAAACTTAAACATTATTTTTGGTCCCCTTCTAGAAGAAAATAAAAAATAAAAAAAAATTTAGCCGGGTTTTAGAAAAAAATACTTCAAGGAAAAATTAGCAAAAAATTTTTGTTTTAAAAAATGTTCCCGACCTTTTAAAAAATGAAATTTTTAAGAAAGATTTCTTTAAAAGTTATCTATCATACAGGCAAGAAATTGGAAATTTAATTTTAAGCCCCCAATGGCCTTTTTGGGAAAACAGAGGGATTACATTTTGGGAAATGAAAAAGTTTTGAGAAAAAACTAGTTTCAGAATTCCTCTATAGCAAAACCAATTGAAAAAAATAGCTTTTCAAAAAAATTTTTTTTATTGAAGTTCTAGAAAAACAAAAAAAATTTCACCCGCAATTTTTGCAAAATTAGGGTTTCAAGAAAATGAGTCTTAGTTTTAAAGTATCCTTTAACTCCAAAAAAAACATTTATTCAAAACCCTTGGGGCAATTTTTTTAAAAGCTTGGAAAAAGTGGAAAATTCCCCATTTTTTATCGTTAAAAATTTATACCAATCGTTGGCTAAACATCTGGGGCAACACCGAAAGTTTTTACCTAGAATTTGTTGAATTTAAAAAAAAGAAGAAGAAGAAGAAGAAAAAGTAAAATAATATATTAACAATAAAAAAACCCTAAAAATTTTATTCTATCTTCATAATAATGTTTTGGGAAAATTGTGAATCTTAGAATTTCTTCCAAAAAACACGTTAATGTACAACGATCGTTATGCTGCATTGAAAAAGTGTAGAATCCCGTTACGCTGGGGAAAAATCAACATTCGAATGAAAATATGTACTACATACATCGGGCGAAAACCTTTTTTTTTCTGGGCCCCGGTAGAGCAGGAAGTCGCGCTTTACTGTTTGCCACGTGGGGCTGCGTGACTTTCAAAAATCTCTTTTTAGCGGTCCAGCTTGATTCTATACTTTCGTATTTTTGATCCGATACAGTGTGTGGATATTTTAATGAGCTGAAAACTGGTTTTGATGTTATAAAGCAAATAAGGGCCGCTGGTCTCTTCCATGATTTATTCTTAAGTTTTTAAAAAGTTACTCGCTGGGAAAACGCTGTTTTCTCGGTCCAGAAAAGATTATATATTGCATTTTTGGTCAACCCCTTTTGTTTGTTTATTTAAATTCTTGGTCGACAACCCCTTACGTGTTATTTAGACCTCATTCTCAAAGCATTTAAATTTTTAAAAAGAGAATTTTATCAACACATTTCAGGAAAAAAAAAAAAATTTTCTGTACAGGTTGATATCTTTTAGGGAAATTTTAAAAAATTTGTTTTAAATTCCCCATCTTTTTTCACTATTTCGGGAGTTAGATTGTATTTTTGTCTTTGGATCCTATTCAGGATAGAAAAAGGATCACGTTGGGTTAGTTGCACAACCCGCATTGTTTGGGAAAATTTTTGTTGATGGGGGTTAGGTGACCAAATTTTGTAATCTAAGTTTTGATCAGCCTAAAAATTTACAGATGGATTGACACCGTGAAATTCTCTAATACTTTTAATTTGCAGCGTAAATAATTCCTTTAAATTTGTTTATATTTTCCCGTTTGATTTATTTTTTTCTGATATTCGTGGTAACTTAATAGTCACTTTTTTCCTACTTTGGGGGCTCCTTTTTTTCTGTCAAAAATTCTATTTCCTATTTTAATTTGTTCATTTTATAAAATATCCCAATCATTTTTTTCCCCCTGGCTGTTCCTTTGGCTTGAAAATTTGAGTGTTATTTTTAGTTTTTGTCTTCACTTTGTCTTTCTATGTATCCCGGGTTCAGTTGGCTTTTCCCGGGCACAACTGAAAAAAAAAAGGGTATTTCGGGGGTATTTTTAATAATCTTTTTTTTCGTTCATTTCTTGAATAGAAATTTTTTAAGATTTGCATTGTTTCTGGGAATGTTTTAATTTTAACGTTTTTTTATTGTGATTTTCTAAAGGGGTATTCGGAATAACTGTATTCAAAAGGGGTAATTTCTTTGGGTTTTCCATAGGCTTTCCATTTCCACACAAGGTTACGCAAACACTGCCGTGGGTGACATGAAATTTTACCAGCTGGGTTAACCTCCAAAAACCCTCAAATAAATTTCATTTTGGCATTCAAGTAGATTTTTGAAAATTTGTTCATTCTTTTTATTACGGACTGCCAAACGCGGGAAATTTGTCAGGGGGAGTTGTCCAAAGGGATGCTGGGTGTTAAAATGGTGTTTAAATGCTGGGTCGGAAAAACGGAACGACGAAATCGCGAAAAATCAAATACAATTAGTCATTGATGTATCCAAAATGCAAAACGTTTTGAAATGTTTTGGTATTCCGAAACAATAACCAAAAAAATTTTTAACAATTTTGGGGTTTTGTAATGAATGGCTGAATTTTAATGTACTTTTGAATCACTTTTAAAAGTTAATAAATTTTGATAAAAAAATTGTTATCAAGTAAAAAAATTTTATTCCCCAAAAAATTTTAATTTTTTAACGGTGAGACTTCCCCATTCCCATTTTCACCCGTTTTCTTTTTCTTATAAAACTGAGGACTCGGGGGAAGACGTTGATAATGAATTACAAAATTTTTTTACTTCATCTTGTAATTCATCTGCTTTCCCCCATCTCATTTCAATTTTCAACGTTAGAAAAGTAGTTTCCAATTTTCCGTCACCGTGGAAAATTTATGGGGCTCCCTTTTATTGATTTTTGAAGAATTTCCTATTCATGCAGTGTTTTCATTTATAAGTTCAACAGTGCTTGGAAGCTTATACTTTCATCCCTTGCCTTTCCCCAAAGGGAAAAATTTTTTAATTTTTTTTTCAGTTTTGGGCAATGGTGAAATGCTTTTCCCGACCCCCCATAAACAATGTTTTTCTCCCGATGTATTATTTTTCCATTTGCTCGGGGAAAACCCCGCATTTTTTGCAGGTTTCGGAGAGTTCTTGTAACTATTTGGGGTCCTTCGGTACATTAGGGAGCAATTTTGCTCAAACCATCTTAAGGTTCTCATAAACCATCGAGCATTAGTTTTTTGCACATTACCAATTCTTTCCAAGAAAAAATTTCAATGCCCAGCGGGTTAAGGAAAGGACTTGGACGGGGAGAGAAGGAAACAAAACCGCAAGAAAGCTTGGGGAAATTTTTAATTTGTACCACCAAGCTTTTAACTTGTCCCGGTGGGAATTTGATTTGGTGTTTTTGAGTTCTTATAAGAAGAAATAAAGAGGCATCTTCGTCAACATATTAGCTTTATTGAGGCCCGGCTTTGACGGCTTTGCCGCATGTCAGTCAAAGTAGAAAAATACAAAAAAATTTTAAATAAAAACAAAAAGATAGAAAATTAAATTACAATTTGGGTAAACTAAAGTGTTTATTACAGATAACAGATAAAAATTTTAAAAAGGGGAAACGGAGGATTATAGCAGTTCAAATTAAAAAAAAAATTAATAAGAAAAACATTGTAGATTGCAAAGGTAAGGAAATATAGCAGATAAAATTAAAATGTAATTTGGGGGGGGGATTAATAATTTAAAACAGTTCAAATTTAATTATAAAATATTAAAAGAAAAATACATTCTTATTTAAAAAAAAAGGAAAAATAAATTAATATATATATATATATATATATATATATATATATATATATGAAAAGGGGAAGAATAATTAAACAAATGTTTTTACAAAGATGGGAAATAATTGAAAGAAGTTGAGCCGTTTGCCACCTCCTGCTGTCGGAAAAGTCGGACTGTGCCCAGAGGGAAATGACATGGTTTTTATTGTTTCCCGAGATCCCCCTGGGTGGGTGGAGGGGGTCTGTTTAGTGTTTTTTAAATGTCTTAGGAGGGAAACCCGTTAGGGGGGTTGGTAAAAATTTGTAGAGGGGGAGGGAATTTGTTCTTGGGAAAGGGCCCCAGATTTCTCTTTGAAAAACGGAAAAATTTCAAAAACTTCTGTTCAGATTTTTTTTTCTATTTTAAAATTTTTTAAAGTCTGAGTCTGGGTGGGTGTTGCGTTTATAAGAGTGTAAAAGGGTTTTTTTGTATTGTCCATGCATGTAAATATTCTTTTAAATTTTGGGAAAAGCTTCTATGTTTTTCCGATGTATTTGGGGTGCAATTGTGGCAGGTAGTTCAAAACCCCGATTTGCCAAGAGGGGGTGGGTTGGGGGAAAATAGCTGTTTGAGGATTTTGTGGGAAAAAGGGAAAAGTGAAAATTGTATTTGTGAAGAAATTTCTCTAATTTTTCCAAAAAACGGAATAAAAAAAATTTTTATGGTTTCCGGGGGAATGGGGGGAGGTTGTAAACGTTTTCCCGTTTTTCATTTAATTTTGGGGATGTTTCAAGAGTGGGATGATCCATTGGCGGGTTGATTTAATTGCGTGTTTCTTTTTTAAAATTGTTTGTGATAGGGAAGGGAAAAAGTCTTGGGAAACATGGCATGGAAAACTGGTGTTTGGGGCAGATGGGTGTTGGGGTGTGTTTTGGGTGACAATGTCGTGTGGGGGTTTCAAAAAAAAGATGTGTTTATTTCAACCCAAAATTTTTTAAGAAATTGATTAATTTTCATTTTCTGTTTTTATTGAATTTTATGGGTGGGTATAAATTAAAAAACTCGAGGGAAAATGTGAGTTGTCTTTGTACCCGTCCATAGACTAAGATTCTGATGTTGGAAATTTAAGAAGGGGGGGGTTTTTTAAAGTGTTTCAAAATTGTCCATGAACATGTCTGCAAAAGTGGTGACAGTGGTGTCCCATGGGAAAACCAAATTTTGTTTATAAAAAAAATTTTTAAAAAAAAGAGTTAGTGTCCCCAAAAATGAGACGATTGTAATTTGTTGTATTGGTACGGGGGTGTCGGGAGGATATTTTGAAATTTTTACATTTGAGCCGGGTGTGGGGAAAAAATTTGAACCAAAAGGGTATAGTTTGGCATTGGCCTCTGTTTCTTGGGTTTGGGCACAAGTTCCAAAATGTTCTTGATGGGATGGAATTTAAAAAGCGTGTTTAGAAAGAGGTTTTTGAGTCTGGGGGCGGTCTTTAGGTAAAGTGTTGGGGTGGCAACAGGCCAATTGGGATTTTTTCTTTGTGGGTTTTTGGGGGTCCGAGAGGCGAAGGGGGTGAGGGGTTTGAGGGAAAAAAACTGGGTTTAGGGAAAAGGGGGTGGGAGTCCTTGAGTTCTGTTCCAACAAAAAGAAATTTACTGTAGGGTCCATAGGAATTTTTTTTAATTTCTACATTAGGAAACATCTATTTTTTTCAAAATTTTTGGGGGTTGATGAACCGTGTTCCCTTTTTGCTTTTTTAAGGCGTTGTTTTTCCGGGGTTTTTTGAGAAGCTGTTTCAGTATAATTTCATGGTTGTGTTTTGATGTGGGGCTTGGTTTTTTCCCGGGGAAAAAGCGCTGAAATACCTATTTAGTTTCAAGATTTGTTGAAGGAATGTTTGTCTGTTTTAATGAAATTGTTTAAGTTTAGTGCTATGAACTGAGAAGGAGGAACTGCTTGAGCCTTTTCTAAAAATGAATGTTTTTATTGGGTAGGGTCAAGAAATTAAACATGGGGGGAAGCCTGGGTCACCGTAAAGGGCGGAGGGGGGGGGCCGGTAGCGCGAGAAGAAATCGGCTAACACGTGTTTGTACGATTTCTTCTTCTCCAAAAGCGAAGATACGTTTCGAATGCAGCGTCGAGGGTAGCCCCTGCGGGGGGATGAACCCCCCCTAATCCCAAAGGAGATCCCGAAAGTTTTCCCTCGCAGAATACCATTTGATTTGACCTTGCAAAGTTGATTTTTGCATCCAAACTTTTGAGGCGGGCCCTTGGTGAAGATTTTCGAAACTTTGATAAACCGACACGATATGCATTTTGCATTTTAGTCTTTGAAAAAATTTTTTTTAAAGAGAAGAAGTTCACAGATGGGTGATTTTGTCCATGTTTTGGGGAAATTTGATTTGGTGTTGATTTTATGAAGAAATAAAAGAGTTTTTGTCATCGATGTGGCAAAGCCGTCGAAAAAGGCATCTTAATAAAGCAAATTGGGAGAAATGACCCCTTTTATTTTTTTATGTTCCCGAAATTTAAACCCCCCCCCCCGTCTGTATAAATAAATGGCCTTCTTTCCCAAAATTTTTTTAAAGTGTTCAAAAAATTTTAGGTAGGGAAACAAACCAAATAGTAAAATAAATAAATTTTTTTTTTTGCCCCCAAAATACCTTTTGGGGAAAAAATGTTCCATCCTCAGTGGGTCTTCCCAAGCAAGGGATAAAACCCAAACAAAATAAAACCCCAAAATCCCGTGATGAACCTAGGGGGGCCATCAGAAAGGATTAACAAGATATCGGCTACCCCCGGGAAATTCTCTGAAATATTTGTGTTCCAGCAAGAATGTCGTTTATTTCATTACCATTGCCATCTTTCTTCTTCTTTCCTGAAAAAGATATTCCAAGATATTATGCAACTTGGGAAATTTTTAAAAGAGGGGGAAAAAGGGGAAATTTTTTTTATTAATTTAAATTTTTTCATGTTGTGGTGTATTTAAAAAAAGGAATATTCACGGAAATTTTAGATTTTTTTTATTGATTGTGTGAACTGCCCACATTTATTTTGCTATAAATTCTTTTTTCCGCTGTCTAAAACTTGGGGGTTTCCCGGAAGCTTGTAAATGGTTCTTTCGATCAATCTTTTGACAGACGTTTGTTTATATATTAAACTTAAATTTTGTAAAATAATTTTTTAAAAAAATGATATTATTTCGGCTTTCCCCGTTTCCCAAAATTTTTCCGACGACTTTTTTTCAAATAAGGGAAAATTGACATTCTTAAGTAACGGAAACATTGAAAAAAGGGGGCGGTTTAAATAAATTTAAAACAGTGAGAGCCATGCACTGCAATATAATAGCTTTGGGTAAAATATGATAATGCTAGAATGTTTGGTTTTGAGGTGTCGATTTGGAGGATAAAATTCGTGATTTTTGGGAAAAGAGGGCCCAAAAAGTGCTTTTTTGATTTTAATTTTCTAATTTGAAAAGTGTTTCTTATTCATAAATATTGACCATGGTAAATGGTCGCTTGATTTCAATGAATATTGAAATTTCCAGAAAACTGGATAACTTCTATAAACTCAAAATGTGGCCAAAAGTTTTTTAATGAACTACAATTTTATTTACATTTTTCTCTATTATCAAACACTGAAACACATAAAAGTTAAAAGCTTCAACCAACAATATTCATCAAATCGTGCCTAGATTGATTCCCTAGAGAGCACTCTTCTATTTGCTTCCTGACTTTTAATGAATCCCCGTTTCTCCTGAGTATACATTATGCCAGCAGCCTCTGTTACTTGTTCACACCCCTCTTCATGGACTGTCCCTTTAATGGTCACTTCGGAACCTGGGTTGGTTCTTCAATGAATTTTCTTATTTCTGAAATTTGAGTTTAGTGGAGATTATATATTCACCAGTCTGCCAGTTTCAAAAGATAGTTGCATTCGGATTTTCTGTAGGGGTTTTCTGGGCCGAACAGGTAGGTGTATCATCTTCATGTCTTAATTCAATTATTTTCTGGACCCTGGTCCCTTGTCCTTTCGCTCACAAGCCAGTGCTCTTTCAGTTCCGTTACCTTACGCCTTCGAAACCATCACTTGATTGTGGTCCTCCATCTTTAGTTTTGAGCCACACTGCTGTGTGCTGGGATATAAGTGCGGGCTGTCGAGGAGGCAGTGTGAACGTACTTAAAACCGGCCTCAGCTCTCCATTAGCGGATACGCCTGGATGAAAATCAGAGATGAAAAGCGTCGAATCACCAATTTCCGGAACTGCTCAGATCAGATATACAAATTTGGAGTGGGAAGATCGTCATGTCGACTTGCATTTCTGCGGCGAGATGCTGATGTTTTTTCCTGCTAGGTATTTCTCCCATCTTATGAGTTGCACCAAATAAAAACAGAACCAGCAAAGCAAAAAAAAGCATATGCCAATGACAAGCATTGCCATGAGTCTTAAAATAGTGATTAAAATTCGTTACCATGCTGTAGGCTAAACAAGCTGTAGATGAAGTTCTTAGTGATCAAACGCGCAGTAATTACAGTGTTAGATCCGCCTCCCGAAAAGGTGTGTTCTCTGACGTCCTTGTGTGGCCTCAATGTATGTCAGAATTTGGACCTTCGACTTAACATACATAAGTCATGAATTATGAACATAAGAGGAAAATGCCCGCTCTCCCTTTTTAAACGATAGAGAGTGAGGAGTCGAGTGACTTCCATAAGAAAATAATTTTATGAGAAAAAATCTGAAATGATACTGAACGCCAGTTACTGTTACATGACTCATATCTGGACATACCGAAATAATACATCCATCAGATAAGTGAGAAGAAATCAATTTCTGATCATATATCTCAATGTTTATGAATGTCAATATGTTTTCACTATTATATTGAAATGTCTTAAAAGAAAGAATTATTATGTTTGGTGAAATGATTAATATTTAATTATAAAATTATTCATTGTAGTTATTTTACATTTAGATCTTATCGAAATGTGCAATTATGTATTGAAAATGCAATTGTACCGGGTTTGCTGTGAGGTCACGCTGTGGTGGATCTTGGACACTGCCACGAGCAGTGTTAGCATACAGCCGTCATTGGGCGACAATGAAAGGCATCTACAATTGCAGATGTCGTCACTGCGCCAGCCTCATGGGGGCCCCCTCGCAGGAGTACTGGCTTCGTCGAGCTCGTGCTGGGAGGGCGGCCAGTGGACTTCCAAAGGAAACCCCTCCTGGGTAGAGGCGCTGTAAAGTGACCAGCGCCAACAGTCAGGGAAGAGAGTGTAACAGTTCAGTAGTGGAATAGGAGGGTACATTCTAGTTCACAGGAAGGTGTTTAGACATTAAAGTGAGTACGTGCACGTGGACAGGATTATTGAATGTTAACAAGAATCTGATAGCAAAGGGCCGTACAGGTAGGTCTCCTGGTGTATCATCTTCATTTCTTCATTCAAAAGTTTTGAAGCACTAAATTGCTAAATGCGAACCACGATGAACATTGGATTGTTGTCAAACGATATCTGCTACGCTTCTGAGATTTTAAGAGCTTAGTCGGTAAAGAATATGTTGAGTCCCTCCACCGAAGAGAATTTTGATTTGATTGTAATGCAGCAAAGTCCAACAGCGTATTCACAAGCTGTTAAGGTCTTCAAATTTTTGCCTTTAAGGCCATGTTTTAAACCCATATACGACAAATTTTATTTGCAGTTTTCAACCACAAGAGTGGCTTACAGCACCGATTTCTATTAATGCCAGATCAGTTGAAAGTATACCTGTCCTGTAGCATGAGTTTCCTGTAACGATACGCCTGATCTGTAGAGAATCTGTGACAAAAGTATCACTGAATTGAATTAATGTCTCTGGAAAGGGTATTCTGAGAAATGAGGATTGGTTTTGTTTGTTGTAGAATCACGCATGTTGCCAATTTTACCACCCCACTTTTTAAAAAGTTTACCCTTCCAAGTCTGTCATCAAGTGTTGAAAAGGTAGTTCATTATTATGAAGAGCACAAACCAACCAGATGAGTTTATGATTCAGCTGTGCCTCAACCAATGCATGACCCTTCCCAATCAGTGTTAACATTCGTTGAGTCACCACAGTAGCCAGCAAACCAATCTTGTTTTTTTTGAAGAAATTCACAAGATGGTTAGCAATAATTCGCCAGGGTTCCTTTTCGTTAAGTCTTTCTATCAAGTAAATTGGCAAGATACCTTCCACCTGGCTCATTGCAAATAAAATAATGCGATTCTTTGCAATACTTAGATACTGATGATTTGAGTTATCTGCTAGTAACAGAACTTTAGTGGAGTCTTTGCGTCCATGAAAAATACGTTCAATATTGCCTAATAGGCACCGAACATGAAATTCTTCAAGTGATTTCATGACTTTTCTTGTGCTCTTTTTACTTTATTGTGATCAACCACAAGCCTATCTCCTTCAGTAATTAATCCAGCTTCAAAAATGCAGCTGTTGTAATGAAGCTGTAGCACGTAGAACGACATCATACCTAATAGTTTGTAATGCAACATTGCGCAATTGTAATATAATTGTCTTGTACCGAAGTAGAAGGTACATCAGAATCATCACGTGGTATCTGCAAGAATCTTCTGAATCTTCATCCTCAACATCAGTTGGCTCTGCATCTTTGTCGGAGAAAACGATTTTGTTGTAATATTAACTCTTCCTTACTTTTCAGCTTGTATTCAGAAATTCTTCTTAATTCATCTTCTTACCTCTTCTACTTTTAATTTATCTTCTGAACTCAGGTAGAACTGGTAATCCACTTTGATGATATCAACATTCTCTCTTTGACGATTAATAAGTTTTAGTTGTTTGACAGGGATCTTCATATCCTTGGAACAAAAGCAGGAAATGTGGACTTCATGTTTACAATCTGCATCACCTGGACATGGACCCTTAACTTCTGAACATTGTAATTTCACACTTGCAGTTGAGGGTAGCAAGAGATTGTCTAACAGGTGCTAAGAGCCTCTTTCACTCGAGTTTTCCTCTGCAAAGTGATATGGTTTTGGAATTTTCCCAGTTTTCTTCTATCTTCTAAGGACTGTGACTTTCAATTTAAATTCGAGCACAAAAGAACTAAATAGCTCTTTTCAAGCGTTTGCTAAATATCAATTGCAGTGGCAGCTGGGTAATATCTGACATTCTTTCCACTCTGCTTTATATTCTGCTTTTCTTTATATTTTCCAAAGTATTTTTAATAGTTCTGATCGTTGAATTTGATGCAAATCAATTTCCGAAGCTCTTAGCAATATTCCATCGCTCTTGTTGTATGTTAGTGCCGTTGGAGGAGTATATTGTTTGATGGTAGTCATTTTATGTTTTTCATTTATTGCATTTATTTTGTTCCATACTTTGTTCTGTACGTCTTCGAGTTTTTGCGCACTTATAATTGCACTGTTTGGGAGATACATTCCATGCGTCACTGGATGTGTTATTAATCTGTGATAATAATTTTTAATGGTTCACTTCACTCAGAGGAAAACTATGTAAATCGTTAGAACGTATGTGTTCGTTCACGATTTCTATTACTTCACGCATCGTTACAGTGTTACATGAATTGAAGATATCCACGTTTTTACAATTTCTTGCAATATGACTTTCTTCATTGCTTCTGGAAAGAACTTCACATTGCCGGCAGATACAAAAATTCAATTTCTTTATCCTTTGATTAAAAATAGAATCTGGTATTTACATACAGATTCATCAAGTACATACAATTGCCCTCAAAATTAAATACATGCGTAAAGTTTCTTTTACCAAATCCGGCACGAAGAAATGACACGAGAGAACGTATAATTTTTCTTGTCGAGCTCTTGTTCTAAAACTGAATTTAATATCACTGGGTACAAATTAGACAATACTGTATTATTCGTATTGCTAACAATACCCCATTCTGTTCACTGCCGCCCATGTTTGTCTTGTATTTCCCAGTGATATCGTCTACTACTTTCTTTCTCATATATATATATATTGTGACGTACCGGTAGGCCGGCTTGTTCTCAGTAAATTTATTTGTAAGGACAGGTGTTCTTTCTCGTGAATGGGCTCGGGTTATTAATCAAACACCACTGTTCCGTGAACAAAATAAACTGAACTATTTATTAATTCTATACAAATCACTAATGATACAATATCTATGGTGGTCTTTACCCTTTTCTTTCATATAACCCAGAATCACTGTTAGTCTCTCGATCTTATCGATCGAAGAAATATTTACCGTTTCTTCCTCTACGAGCGTCGAGCGGCTTCGGGACTCTCAGGTTGCCTCGCACTGGCGTAATCTTCCTGATCTGTATTACTCCAGATAGCAACTATCACTTTGGCAATATGTCCGATCGACTATTGATGGTTATCAAGCACAAATTGTCCGTCAATTAATCTTTCTGCACTTGTTCGTTCGCGATACTATTTTGCTTTTCGCTCGGGCAACTCAGATACGTCCTTCCTCGCCGGCGGCCGAATGCACTGACTCCTCGCGGCGTCGTTCCACGCTCCGGGCCAACCGACCACCCTTCGCCGCTCGTAACCGTTTTTCGTGGCTAGCGAGCGCCTCTTGCAACCGTTCTACCGTGTTCTTGCTTGATGTCTCGCCGTTTCTTTGGGTGGAAACGCGGTGCGTTTCTATATATATATATATATATATATATATATATATATATATATATATATATATATATATATGAGACGAACCGGTAAGACCGGCTTGTTCCAGTAAATTTATTTGCAAGGGACAGGTGTTCTTTTTCGTGAATGGGCACAGGTTATTAATCAGACATTCCGTGAACAAAACAAACATGAATTATTTATTATTCTAACAAATCACTATTGATTACAAATGTCTGTGGTGGTCTTTATCCTTTTCTTTACCTCACTCCAGAATTACTATTAGTTCTTTCGATCTTACATCGATCGAGGAAATATTTACCGTTTAATACTCCCCCCTCGAGCGTCGGCGGCTTCGGGGACTCTCGGATTGTCTCGTACTCCTTCGCTGTGCTGCCTATGCCCGCTCCACTGGGGGGGGGCGGCAACCGATGCGATGCGCTGCGTTTCCAAAGCACCTTCTCCAGCGTAATCTTCCCACGGTGCCTCAGCGCCTTCCCGCTGAACTCCTTTTCCAGTTCACCCAGATCTACCGATGTCACCTTCCGCGAGCTGACAAACGCCACTAATTATTCAAGGTACAATTTGCTAGCACGTGTCTCACCATTTCGCCAGGCTACTAGTCTCGTGGCGTACTCCTCTACACACCAGTTCTCTCGATCAGTACTACCCGGATAATAGCTGTTATTCTGGCACTACGTCCGAGCTTCTAATGATGGTTATATCTAGCACAACTCGTCCGTCAATCACTTTTGGCAGCGCTCATTCGTTCGCGACACTATTCTCCCTTGTTCGAACGCGGAGCAGCCGCAGGTACTTCGTTCCTACAGGCGACCGGCCGTACACTGAAGCCTCGCGGCGTCTTTTTTTCACGCCTTCGGCCAACCGACAACCTTCGCCGCCCGTAACTGTTTCTTGGTGGCGGGCGCCCTCTGGCAACCGTTTTGCCGCGTGCTTACTTGTATCACCGTTTCTTTAGGCAGAAACGCGGTGCGTTTAATATATATATATATATATATATATATATATATATATATATATATATATATATATATATAATTGTGACGGACCGGGGTTCCAATCCAGTTCATCAGTAAATTTATATTAAAGAGATCAGGTCTTTGCGAATGGGCTCTGGAGTAAGGTAAACATTGACACAACAAATTTCCAACATAAAGTTTCATATACAACTTTATTTCTATTATTATACAGACACCTTGAAATTCTCTTAACTTTTAGGTCTTTATGCTACGAATCACTGCCTTGCCTCATTAAATTCTGGCTAAAGTATCCGAATGTAATACGAAATAAAACCTGTTGGTCGTCAGGCGGCATTGTTCTTCGCGTTCGGCGCCCCTCGGCGTTGATCGGCAGATGCCTCTCTGTGGCCGTGGAGCGACCGCTGCGGCGCTGCCCCCATCCACAACGCGTATCCAACCGTTTTCGGCTAGCGTCGTCTTCGCCCAGGCGCCCTCGAAGCTTAGTTTCGAAGCACAGTTCCCTCGCCACTGATTTCGGAGTAGTAATCCATTGAACCCGGTTTCAGTTTTGAGTGTGGCGTGATGTCTCGCGACCATCCCCACCGCCACGTGGTGTTGCTCGCTTGGGTACCATTTACGGCGTCGTCTGGTCCCAAGATTGACTCCTCACCATGCCAAAATTACACATCATCATTTCGTTTATTGTCACACCCCCCGTTTCTCCCCGGCTCTCCACCACCATCCACAGTCTGGGTTTCCACGTACCGATAAATTACCAAATCAGCCCCTTCTACAAACTATTCCCGTCGGATTTCCCGAATGCATCACCCAAACTTTACTAGTAACTTCACTATCGTCATTCCTTCCAAGCCCTTACATCCCCCGTTTAGCATCTTTCACATTCTCTATTCGGCCACTTTCGGCGATCGTCGCTTCCCTTTCCCTGTCTTTTTCCTCACTGCCTCTGCCCGTCTCCCGTCCGTTCGCTCTGACGTCGCGGAACTGGCAACTGCCGCGCTATTTGAATTGTCGTGAATACTTTGTATTTCGTCTAGAAACACGGCGCGTTTCATCACCCTCCCCTTTTCAGTTTTTTTTGTTAATGGAAAAACACACTAAGCTCTTGATGTTTAGTTTTGGGGTCCCCGTGTATTGCTGGACATGGCCTCAAGTTATAAGATAAGTTTCCTACTTCTTGTTGTTTACTAATTTAGCTACGTTCTGATCGGGTTTCTGCTTATGATGTAAGGTCCTTCGTTAATGGGAAGAATTTCGCATACAATTTTAGTCCGGTTTGACACCTTACGAGACCGCAATATACGATTGCCCTTCAATAAATAAGAGTCTTCCTTTAATCTTTTCTTTTTTTCTCCTCCCCATTTCATTAAAGCTGATAAATTCGCTCCTGTGTTCGGTGGTCCGACTTGAGATACTTCAGGTCTCTCTAAACCCTACAAGATGTGGGGGGTTGCTATTAAAGTGTGCTCCATGGCGTAAAACCCCTACTCGTATGGGGATTGTGTTCAACCACTTGATGTCTGGAATCACCTCGATCCACGCTTGGTGATTGTTCCGCAGTACGTTCGGAACAGTCTTGATAACTCTTTCATCACTAGTTCCGCAGGGTTAGATTGGAGGTGTGTTATTGTCGAATGAATTGCTCCCATTTCCTATATTCCTCCACCCATCGGTCGCTCGTAAACATCGTCCCGTGGTCTGATAATATTCTCTGAAGGAACCTGCTACCTGGAGAAACTTCCGATTCGAGTATGGGCGTTTTGGGCTGTCGTACTTGCTGTTGGGATGCTTAACCTGAGACAAGTTATGCATGCCTCTACCACCTTCCGAATTTGCTTTCCCATTCTCTTCCAGTAGCACAACGCTCTGAGTGACTGGTAACTTTCTTTACCCCAAATGCGCCAGCGACGTGTGCAAAGTAACTCATTGGTCGCCTCCTTGGGTATCCACAGCTTCCATACTTCCGGGTTGTCGTGGGTTTGATCAATACTACGCCCTCTACTATCTTCCATTTATCCTGCTTACGCTTTAACACTTGCGTCTCGGGTCGTCTTCATTCATCCTACCCTGCTTGATACTCTTCGTGAAATTCCTCGCCCCTTTTTGTTTTAAGTCGTCCCAGTCAAACACTGGAGACCTGGCAGTCTCTAGATCTACTGCCATTACTTGGAACTCTTTAGCACCCGCATATCTTTTCGCCATGTCCGGCTCCTTTCTGCTCAACAGGTCTGGTAAATGATTTTGAACCCCTTTGAAATATTCTACGTCAAATGAGAATTCTTGTAGTGCCAATATCCATGTGTGTATTCAGTCATTTTGGCATGGCATCTGCTTAAGAACGTCAATGCCTGGTGGTCGGTTCGCACTTTGAAGTGTCTGCCTTTCAAGTATAGCTTGACTTTAATATCGCCCAAAGGATAGCATTAGCTCCTTCTCAGTCGCCGAAAATCGGAGGTCCGGCCGCTTAAGCGTGCGGCTGGCGATTGCCACGATCTTTTCCTGATCATCTATCACTTGGCACAACATTGCTCCGATTCCAAAATCATTGTCTGTCTAAACAATACACTCCTTAGAAAAATCCGGGTGAGTTATAAAGCAACTTCTATTAAACATTTCTTTGAGCCGTTCGAATGCCTCCTCATTGGATGTGTTCCACTCCACTTACAACCCTTCTTCAACATCTGATAAAATGTACATGACATCCGAATTTCGGCAGAACCTGGCGTAATAATTGCAAGAACCCATAAGCCGACGTACTTGCTTGACCGTTTTCGGTGGTGGTAAACTTGTATCTCTTCCGTGGTTTCCAGCTTCAGTGAGATTCCTCCGTTGATATTACGTATCCTAGTAATTCAATTTTTTCGGTAAACCAGTTTGACTTTCAGGTTCAATACCCAATTGTTTTTTTCAAGATTTGGAACAATTCTTGCAATTCGTAAACTGTTGTTCCAGGGATTTTGTTCGTACAACTATGTCATCAACCTTTACCCTTATTCGGTTTGACAATCGGCCATGTGAGGGTTCTGTCTACACACTGCATGAGTGCGGCCCCGCTGTTTCGTAATCCAAAAGGCACTCGGCAGAACACATAACATATGCCTTCAAAGGAGAATCCGTGTACTTCTGGTCCTCTTCTTTGGCATATCAGCATAAGCGGCAGCGTATTGTTCCAATAGAATGTATTCTTTCACACGCCAAAGCTCGAGCGTTCATGAGCAGCATTTTTGCAGTCACGTCACTGAATTCCCACCAATACAGTCGGTGAAAACAGTCCTGACCTGCTACTATTGGCAGCCCAAGCAGTATAAGCATCATCTTCCGCATCATCCGGTCCTAGCCTGTTTTTCCCATAGATAGTAAATTTTTCATAACTTCTGCATACGCTGAAAATTCCTCGAACAGAAGTATACACCCTAAATTTCAGCAATGAACTTTTAAACAATACCTCCGAAACATGTTCTCAAAATCTGTATACAAAAATTTAAACAATAAGATCATCAAAATGCATATCTATAAAGCGCAATAAATCATTGTGCAAACAACTGGGAAAAAACACGCACCATTGAAGCATAGTCTGGGACAATTTCTAAAAACAACTGCCCATCACGCACTACTGGGGAGAAGGCTTTCTTTAACAAATGAACCTGAATAGCACCGTTCTTAGGAAGGGCTCACGAAGTATATCATAAACACTAACGAAATTTACACTACCTGGCAAATGTATTAGCAACAACCTGATCTAAAGGTAATTTCAAATCCAAGTCCGCTTTAATAAATTTCTCCGAAACAGTATTGTGTAACGTCGTGAGTAGGGATCTACACCACAAAGGAACAGACACGAGTGGGTATTTACAATTTATTTACAATAAATTATGTACACTATTCACAGACCTCACTCTAAGGTGTTTGTCGGAGCTACCTGCAGCAGCCCCCCTCTCCCAACACGCGCCTTGCGGCCGCGCCTGCGTTTAGCCAACTCGGCAATCGCAAGCGCACCTGGTGTGCCTCGGCAACAATCTGCCCGAAGTATCAAGCATACTTCACAGTGCTCGAGACGCGAACACCTACACGTGCCTACATCACTTCCGCGCCAGACTTGGCCGGACAAGTTTTGCGGTGTTGTGGCGCGAGGAACCAGAACGTTACCCAACCCAGGCTTTTGTCACCCCTTATATATGCTCGAGTCACATGACTTCCTGCGTCATCTTTCCCCACGCACTCGTCTTGAGGCGCCTGCTTTTCCTTGCAATTTGCACCCGGCACCTCCAAGCCCTCTCCCTTTTGGACTTTCCCTGAAGGGTTGGTTTTGTTCGGACCTATTTTGGCTCCTCATTCCATACCTTACAACTTGTCTCTCCGGAGCAGGAGGCAAGTGTATGACGCTACAAGAGTCAGATTTTACCGAATGAGTAGGTCTAACACTATTATGACAAATAAGACACTCATCCAAAATTCCGTCAAAAATTTCCACGAGGAGATTCTGCACCACAGACCACGTAAAGCCATCTAGTCCACAACCCAGATGAGGGACCGCCAACTATAAATTTTCATCCTTGCATATACTCACGGAGTTCACAAAGTGATTTTCTGAAATCCTCAAATCTTGGTTTCTCACTATGAACCCTTTTCGTAACTAAATAGTAAAGATCTCTACCTCTATCTACTAACCGCACAAAGCTCCACGCGCGGTGACTGAGCCTGCAACTCATTAACTCTACCAAATTTCTTCTTAAAATCCAAAGCTATACCGCTACTCATAGCCAAATCTGCGCTCACACAATGAGCCAAACTATGAGTAATTGGTGCATCAAATAATGAAAGATCTGAATCAACAAATTTAGTAACCCTCGGTTGTTTATTAATACCAACATCATTCACACGAGACATTCTCAACTCTTCGCGAACGCGTCGGTCAGTTTCATTTAATTGCGGCCGCGAACACAGTGTACTATTTACACAGATTTCTTTCCCACAAATTTTAACTGTGTCAACTGTCGCGGTGGCCTCTGGGGCTTGTGCCACATATGTAGTCTTAATCCCATTTAAACTTGTTTGACATCTAACATCCGGGAAAAATTTTGTTACTCCTATCACCATTTAAAAAGATCTTTTCAGATTCTAACCTTTGATTCTTCCTATTAACAGTTTTCCCAAAAATCTTTCTTTAAAGACGAAAGTAATGACTTTGCGGCGCTCGTGACACTTCAGATAGCAGAGGTGTATGGTCATCATCATCAGGTTCAACCACTTCCTCAACGATGCGCTCCAATCACTGTAATTACACTGTCCTCTGTTCAGTATCACCAATACATTCAATTACAGTGATCACACTAGCATCATCGCTATCATCACTATCCACATCACTATCGTCACTCCTACCATTCACACCATCTTTCTGTTCTAACTCACTCCGCACCTCCACCTCATCTCCGAGCGAACCACCTATCGTCAGAAGTGACGCCCAACAAAAGATCTCAAATCCAGCAACCTAGTGATTTCGGCCATCTGACATCGAGACTGATCTATTACAAAATTTTCGAAGGTTCTCTCCACCTCAGGCCACAGATCCAGCTTATACGTACGAAAATCCAAACGAAGTACAAGATCAACACACACAAAATATTTCTACTACTAACAGGACGCAAGAATAGGTTTCACAATGGTCACTCTCGAAAAACAGTTGGCCAAGAATTGATAAATTCAATGAATCAACTGAAAAGTATCAAGAACCTTGACTACAAAACACCCATGATCTTTCAAAACAGACATAGCAACACAAACCTCAGACACCAACATAGGTAAATTCAAAAATTCTTGATTAGAGTAATCACCAACTAAATCAACGGCCCCATCAGCGACCACCAGGTCAAAATATCCCAATGGTCCAGTCTCACCCAATTTCACAATTTTTTTTCGGAAATAACTTTCACAGTCTGGATGAGTGATATCACCCCGGAAGCTCTCCCCCTCAAAAACAAAATCACAGCCCTTAGACACGCCTCTAATTTCTCACTCAACGGCAGGGCATTGGTCCCTGCACAATCTACTGACGTAAAGTCAATATTCTTTTATGAACGCCGTTGTCGAAGTTCGGTTAAAATTGTTTATTTAGAGAAAGGAGATTAGTCTAAAAAACATACAAACATTTTCCACCACGTATTTAAATCTTATTGAAGTTAAAAATGTCTATATGAAAGGAGACTTGTGAATAATACACAGTAAGTCGTGTACGTTCTTCTCGAAGGAGCAGGCCCAAATCGAGGTAGCAGCAGTTGGGGAAATTTAAAGGTAAACTTAATAAAATGTTTGAGCTTTTGTTAGGACGATTACAAATTATTACGTAATTACTAGTCCAAATGTTCGCCACTTTATTACTTTTATTTTTATTGTTACTTAATCTTTGTATGTGGACTTTGAAATACCTTAAAACTCTTTATTTTTCAAAAGTGAATTAAATGAAATGAAACCATTGCATCCTAGCTCAGAAATAGAGCATTTTCTCACATATTTCACCACATATTGTAGTTTTGTATTTATCAATGCACAAGGTAAACGAAAAATCTAGGGAAAAAATAGAATTTGAAAATAGGGGAATAGTTTTAAATTGAGCGGAATTTAACACTAACTCATGTCGGAAAAGGTAAAATACCTCATTTTCCGTATAAAATGTAATTGCAGTAATCATTTGCCATAAATGCAAAGCGGTAAGGCTTAATCGCAGATCTAGCAGAATAATACATAATGGCTACGTCGTATATCTGCTACACAACATCTCTAGACTGGTCGGCGGTGGCGTTTCAATCGCCACCGCCGTATCGGTGGAGAGAGAAGTGGCGCTAGGTGGCAGCACTGTTTGTTGACGGGCACATTTATCAGAAAACACTGGAGATTCGCCATCAAATCCCCTATTATTGCCTACAGATAATACTGTGTTCCAATTTGTTTCAGTTATTACTTACATTCATTTTCAAGTACTTCTGCAGAGAGCCATTGTTTCTGGATTACATTTCGAAGTATATATTCGCCTCAAAACGATTGTCCTTAAATGAAATAATTGGCTGGAGCTGAGAAGGCTTGTAATAAAAGTATTTGAAGAGGATCTTCCCAATTTCATCATTTTAATCTCCATTCTTAGCATTTCCTGGTGTTAAAGAATACTGAAGTAGAGGATGATCTGTCTTCTTTCCCACGTAAGAGGCACCAACATTTCCTGATGAAGGAAGTCAGTTGTTCATCTTAGTTGCATTTTCTTTGCACCCATTGGTAACATTGGCGTGACGTTGGCAACACGTTGGGACTGTTTGGTAAAGCATTTCATTATTCTGCTAGAAACTGTAGGTCGTGGAGTGTGCGTGCGTGTTGTTCCTAGAGTTAAGAGCCGAAAATTTACATTTATGCAATGTACACTTCAATTTATCGATATTTTACTAGCAATGTAAGCATTAATGACAATTTCTACAGTAGTTTGAAACATTCAGATTACAGTATCTCTATACATAGCCACGTTTGCAGGCAGTCGACATTCAGGTTCTTTCAAAGCTTACGTTGCTACTGGCAATTTCTGTATATGTATCATGTAAAGATTAAGTTAAAGATGATTTTAGAAGAATAAAGACGCGTTCTTCCGCAATACTTGCGCAGTATAAGTGCACGATTCAGTTATTTTCACTGCATAGAAGCTAAAGATTTCTCCTTACTTAAAAACTAATTCGCGTTTGTTAAGTGTTTTCGGCAATGAAGTATTTTCAGTTTCTCTAATATCAGCTCTTCAACTCGACAACTAGAGTCAGTGCTCATAGCATGGACACTGAACGTCAGAATTGATGACCTCAACGCTGTTCGTCTGGTGATTTAGTAAAATAGCAGTACATGACCTCTATATGCCACTAGATTCCTATCGTTAAGAGTATGTCTTTCTTCTGTACATCTGTTTCCTTTCCGACCTTCGGAAGCCCAGAGGTGGATTGAGTAGCTCAAGGCTTCCGGTATCCTTTGCAAGTAGTTTACGTCCAATACTTATCTTACATATCCAATCCTCATTCTCTAGGCGTATCATACAAATAATGTGGAATATATGATAATTCCACACCACCCAGATTTGCTAGAGCGTTAGTAAACATGGGAATACAAGATTTTCAATCAATGACTAATATTAGTCAGGGACAAAAAGTTTAACGATGAGTACCCAATATCAACCAATAGAGTATTCTGTCAAATTTAAAAGAAACATGGAACACAAACAACTTATTAAATTTGCATTTTAAAACTTAATCAAAGCTCAAAATTGCGTGTCTGCTTCTTTCTAAACAAAGTAAAAGATGTGGGGCACAAAATGATTGTAATAAATGCATAATGACGTACACTGAAGTTGTGCAAAATTGTGAAGGAAAATGAGGGTATTTTTACTACATAAGCCAGAAATATTTTTGATAAAATAACCTCACTGGTGAGTGTGTATTATGTAAAGTTGCACGTCCTAGTAGCTCTGATGAGATGAACTATCACCATCAGACTACTACATTTGAGACCTGTGCACAATTCTATGCCGTATGAACGTAGGCGCCGCCAACACCGAGGCTATGGTGATACATTATGAAGATAAACAATGATAGGAATTCCATACACGCTCTGTCGCCTCCTGTGTTAACAAGAAATGTCGAGATAATAGTTTTAGTGTTAATGTGAGCATCGCATTGGGATAATTCAGTGTCCTTCAAAAGTTAATTCCTTCTTAATGCCAATGAAATGATATGCCAATGAAAAGCGGAAATAACAGGAGGATAAGTTTTGAAGTACCAAAGATAATGGAAGATTGGCATTTAGAAGAGGAAGAGACTCCAAGCGCCAGCCTATACGTTCTATGCCCTCACCGATGTCGGCAGCAGACTTATCGGCAGACCAATGTCGGCACCATCTTCCCAAGCAGCAAGCAGTCTCTAGAGTACACCCTACATTGGAATTAAGAAACTGGTATTTGACAAAAAATGTCGGGCCACTAGGCGACTACCACCGTGGAAGGTCCTTTAGAGAGAATTATTGTATACTGCTGACTCTATACGTATACAACAGCGTAAAATAAAATAAACTACTTGTCAAGTTGAATCATCTCTCATCATAACAGACGTTGACACGGTGAAAGAACTTTCAACAGCCACCCCAAGAAACGACTAGATCGATAAAGCTCCCAAGCCAGTCAGTGCTACAAAATCGTCAGTTCTTGCACATTTAGCGTCACATCCACTCAATATAGAAGAACGTCCAAAAGGAACAAAATGTCTTGTGGACTGAAATAGTCATGACGTAATTGAGTGGGTTAGTTTGAATCAAGACTTTTTAAGTAACGATTAATGTAAAGAAAGGGAGCCAAGATCATGAAATTTGGGCTGCACGAGACCTAGACCAGTTGAGGAGTCAGTAATTCAAATAGGGGAAAAGCATTCACGCTCAGTTGATGAATGTTTACCGAAACATTATTTTACAGAAAATCTTTATACGATCATTGCAATCTATACTGCATACCATAATGTTAAAGGCAACTTATCAACACAACGTCCATTTACTGAAATTTTGTGACTTCATAGAGAGGAACACTACCGTTTTACAGCCCACAAACCAATCTCACAAATCTGATAAGCTGTGATTTGGTACGAATGTGGTACCAAATTTCCAAAAGTTTTCAGTATATCAGATTCTGACTTTCTTGTCCTCAATTGCTCGAGCAATTAACAGCAGTTATTTTGTTGTGAAACTAGTGTGACTAAAAGCGACCGTACTCAGCTTTATTATATTCAGCCAGTGACTTCTAGATTCCTTGTCCTTCGCTAACAACTCAGTGCTCTTTCATTTCCGTTACTTACTCCTTCAAACCTTCACGTAGTTGTGGTTCTCCATGTTGTAGTTTTGAGCCACACTGCCGTGTGCTGGGATATAAGGGTACGGACATTCGGCGAGGCAGTGTGAACGTACTTAAACCGGCCTCAGCTCTCCATTAGCGGATATGCCTGGATGAAAATCAGAGATGAAAAGCGTCGAATCACCAATTTCCGGAACTGCTCAGATCAGCAGATATCACAATTTGGAGTGGGAAGATCGTCATGTCGACTTGCATTTCTGCGGCGAGATGCTGATGTTTTCTCCTGCTGGGTATTTCGTCTATCTCACGAGTTGCAACAAATAAAAACAGAACCAGCAAAGCAAACAAAAGCATATGCCAAGGCAAAAGTATTGCCAAGAGTTTAAAAAAATAGTGATTCAAAAATTCGTTACCATGCTGTAGGCTAAAACAAAGCAGTACGATGAAGTTCTTAGAGACAACGCGCAGTTATTAATATCTAGTGGAAGTGTTAGACCGCCTCCCGAAAGGTGTGTTCTCTGACGTCCTTGTGTGGCCTCAACGTATGTCAGAATTTTGACCTCTCGACTTTACATAAGTCATGAATTATGAACATAAGAGAATGTCCGCTACTACCTTTTAAACGATAGAGAGTGAGGAGTCGAGTGACTTTCTTCCCATGTCTAGTTCAACTCCAGCGGAGAAGCATTTGGAAGAAACTTTAACTGAATGCACAACGAGCTTAATTCTTAAATTACGCCCCAGAGGTTATCCATTACAATTTACCGCGAACTATCCAAAAATCATCCACCATCGGTTATGTTTCCTTCCAGAGAAAAGCGAAAAAGTCACTCCAAGATATCGTGAAAAAATAGTTACATAGAGATCTATTAAAAACAACACAAGGGGTTGAAGCAAGGATTCAAGTAGTACAAAACATGCAGTAGAGAAAAGAAGAAAAGGAATAAATCTCTTCTCTCTAACTATAAAGAACTTGTTTCCATTCCAGATAAAATGTTATCACTACTCCAATAATTTGCTTGGCGTACTCCAATTGTTCAATCAGCAACAACCTCGAAGACGAAGTAAATAAACGAAGATAGTTTCAGAGCAAGCACTCTTCGAGCAAATGAATATTTCCAACCCCTGAAATGCGACACAACCAACACTAGCAAACTACCTGATAACTTGAGAAGAAACACAATACTTTAGAAGGCACCCAGGTAGAGCTCTTCTACAACACCTTCTGATCCAACGGTTACAGCTCATTGTCAATGGTTCAAATAAATGGAGTACAAAGTGGGGAATACTTCATTATATCGAAGAATATGGAAGATCATAAAAGACTGTATCAAACTAGAGAAATGATAATATTGAGAGATACTCCTTTTCCATGACGGAAGTTGGAAGTATTAAAATATCCGTGTTAAAACGTAGTAGAAACATAATAGTATGTCATCTCTGAGCTAAAAGAAAGCAATCGGTGGGAGTTACTACAGTGAAAAACGTATATTACATTGGCTCTATACTTAGTAGGAATGAATTTATGTAGGAAGTACTGACAATTCAAATATTCTCCTCACCATGTATAAGGATTGAGAATGATAGTGCCACAGAATGTTTTCCATAATGAATTAATTGAGTGATGAAATCACGCCAACAGCAGGTGCTACAGGTCTCCGAACATTCAATGTGCGTGAGGATCATCACATTTTTAAGGAGGATCATCACTGAGAAACTCAAAGCGAAATCAGTAAAGCTAAGAATGAATACTGGAACAGACTTGTAGGAAGTGGATAGATTTTAGGGAACACAAAGTCTAACAGAGCTTGGAGAATAATAAAAGGAATGAGAATAGAAAACAAAGACAGGTCAGGAATAGTTCCAATTAGTATGCGAATGGAGTAACCATTTCAGAGGTCTTTAACTGAAAATAGGACGCAATTTTGCTAGGCTCTCAAGAAGAGAAACACCTACAATGCCTATTGTCCCAAATGAAATAAGAGCAGCCTTGCCCTCATGAAGAACAGAAAGGCCCTGGGGCAGGTAATATCAGTGTAGAACTCTTAAAGTGAGCACCTGGTAGTGTGATGGAAATACTGGCAACAACTTTTAATAAGAGTCTACAGTTAAGTGACCCACCAAGTGAATGGAAAAAGGCCTTCATTACTCAATTTATAAGAAAGGAAGTAGGCGAGACTGCAGCAACTATCATGGATAAGCATAATGTGCACAGTAGCAAGACTTTTACGGTAGGATCCTGAAATGTAGAATTGAACATCATTATACAGAATCAGAGGAACAGAATGGCTTCAGGGTAGGAAGGTCTTATTGATGGTATCTTCACCTTAAAAATCTAATAGAAAAACAAGTTGAAGAGGAAGGAATGTCCATCTCATATTTGGTGACCTGCAAAGGCATACGATACAGTGCATTAAATGAATTATGGCCTAGCATGAAAGAAAGTGGTATCGAGCCAGCTTATATTAATGCTATTAATGCATTATATAGTGATAATAGCAGCTCTGTCAAAGTAGGTAAACGACTCTCTCAGAATTTCATAGAACAAGAGGTTAAGACAAGGCTGCTCATTAGCTCCTCTCTTATTTAAAATTTATCTTGAAGAAGCTCTTAACAATTGGAAAAGGAAGTGTAGCGGAATGGATTGCCAATAGGAAATGATATACTGTACTCTCTGCTGTTTGCTGATGATCAAGTGGATCATAGCTGAAGACGAAGATGATGCAAGTTATATGTTTCTGCAAATTACAGGATGAGTATAAAGATGGGTCTCAATAAACCTTAAAAACGGAATATATGATAGCAGGAGATAAAGAATATGGGGACCTGGACGTCGCTAGAGGGAAAATTAAACAAAGTGGAAACTTTAAGTTCCTTTGAGTTACCCTTTCCTCGAAGGAAGAAGCTCTGATGACAATTCCAACAAGATAGGACAGGGAAGGAGAGTGATAAGAGTTAAACTCTCTCCTCTGGAGCAAAACGTCCGAAACGGAAGAAAGCTCATATCTTTAAGACCATCGTACAGAGCATAAGTACCTATGGAGCTGAAACCTGACATTGAACAAAAGGGATAAATGTATGTTGATGGCCTTGAAATGGACTAGTGGAGAAGGTGCTGCGGTGTCCAGGATGGATCACATTAGAAATGAAACAATTAGACAAATGATGAATGTAGAGCAGCATCTTGGATTCAATTGGAACAAAACGATTGAACTGGTATGGACATCTCCAACGTATGGAATCAATAGGTGGCCTGAGAAGATCTGGGCATGGACACTACAGAGCGGAAGAAGTGTGAAGACCACCAAGAAGTTGGAGAAAGGTCATCCAGAAGAAATGGAGGCAAGAGGCCTCAAGGATGGAAACTGGGAAGATCGGAAGAGGTGGAAACTGAGAAGGAGCGGCGTCAGCCGCAAAAATATAACCCCAAAAAAACAACCTCGTGGCTTATATTTATCATCACTGTTCCAGAGACAAACGTGTGAATCATGCAAATCGAGCTGAATCATCCCGAAAATTTTGCCGGACACTGAATGAAAACCTCGGAAGACAAAAGCCACCAACACAACTGCAATAAACCCGCCAATTCAAGAAACCAAGCACTTCATGGTGTTACATACCGCACTGAATTTAGAACTTCCTTTTATCGTAATTCTTTCATTGACATCCTGCAGGATTATTCACATACCAACCACATACAGTAATTCTCAAGGTTCCGATCTGCAAGAACTTTTGTAGCTCATCAGTTCAATAAAAATGACGTTTATAGAAACCGGAAAACAAACCTTCGAAGTATTGAAATGACATTTACAATATTTTGTAATAGTGGATGTACTATCAACCTCAAAATTTAGAACGAACTAATATAATTCTAAGTGGAACCTGCAATATGGGAGGAGGCATGCAACAGAAAGAGCAGAGGTTTATGAACGACTTTTCTCCATAAATCCTACCTGCAAGAGATCACGTTAAAACCAAACAATATTTAATTTACATGTGACGATCCTGATATATTATATGGTACCTAGCTTATTTGGCCCGCCTGATCATTCTTTCATCATACAAGCGCTGAAACTAAGACGATTTGTATTAATGCAAATTTTTCATTTGCTCCAGACGGAAATCGCCCGAGCCGCCTCACAGAAAGCAGCGCACTGGCCATGTGCCACCCGAAAACATACGCCGGGAGATGTATAATTACAAAGACTCTAACACCAAAATCCAAGTAAGTCACGGGAACCCCTGACCACATTTTCCCAGATGTACCATCAAACTCTGATTTAAACTTCATGCAAACTTCCGTATAGTCACTCCCAAAAAATCTTCTTCTGATAATATATTTCAGGTTTTTTTTCAAATCGAAACCCCCAAACCCGTCCAAAACAATGAGAGAACTATGCAGAAGAAAAAAATACTAGGAGAAAGAGATTTTGGAAGTACACAACCTTTTTTGACAATTTTGCTGACTTGAAAGATTTATCCCCAAAAAAAAGTTTAATTCAATGAATATGAAATATATATCTGGAGAAAAGTTCTAAAAAAAAAAAGTTTAAAAAAGGGTAACATTTTTCCCTGGGGTGTAAAAGAGGTTTATCACCTGAAAAAAATGGCCCAACCCCGGTAGTCGGTTGAATAGATAACAATGGAGAAAAATACAAAAATGAAAAATGGAGGGTAGGAAAACAGGGGGTTCCCAAAAATAATACATAAAGGTTTCCCATGGGGAATTCAATTACCCCACGGAAAAAGATATTTATTACGAGAAAAGGAATGATCAAGAGAGCCTTTTGAGACACTGTTAAACATAAAAAAACGTCTAGACAGCCGACTGCGGGAACCTATTTTTCCCCAAAATTCCTCGTGAAGGCATTTTCCCGAAAAAAAATGAACCTGGCCTGAATTCAATCCAGGCAAAAGGGGTTGGTCGAGCAAATGCATTGTCCTTTATCTTGGCGTTCTTAAACCCAAATTGTGAGGGAGCGTTTGGAGGCAAAGTTACTTCATTTTACTCATTCTCAATCCGGTGCGAGTTTCAATTGCCCCAGATCGGATTTTTTCCCCCATCGATGCCAGAGCAGGTGACAGTGAGAACAGAGGGGCCCCGAAGGGCGAGGCAATGGGGCAACATCCGCCAGGGCACGATCCCAAATTTGGGGGCCCGGATTTTTTCATTCAAAACAAAAAAAATATTTATTTTAATTAAATTACCCGCCACGTTATATTTTTTTTCTTGAAGAGATGAATTCTGTTTCTGTTTGGGGGGGAAAATTTCGTTTTAAAAAAGGGGGTCCTTGGGAAAGCCACCCATGTCTTTTTCCCGGGGGCCTCGGGGGAAACTTACTAATTCCCCTGTTGCGTGGGAAGTGAACAATCACAACCTGCGAGATTTCGCAAAGCCTGGGATCGACTGGCTTGTTTACGGGGCCCATTTTCAAAATTTAAAATCTCTATTAGGGGACTGAATGTATCAGCTACGATTTTGAATGCAAGTTTTTTTTCTTCTGTGCGAAAGACAACCAATCACGCCATTTAGTATCGCAGAATCTAAATTCATACAAGAACTGTTTTTTTATAAATAAATTGAATATATTAAATGAAAATTACTTAAGTATTCAAGGATATTATGAATACAATATACCTACGATATAATTATTGGCTGTACTGTTGGAGACTAAATGTAATTGACGAACTTTACAATGTGTTAGTGAATCATCACTTGCAAAGTTATAATTTTTGTCTGGAGATATGTTGAAGTTTGAACGGTTAATGTTCTGAATCCTAAGGTCCCTTCGTTTCAGTAAGGAAACATTGGAGCATGGCTAATGTGTCCCAACTGTTTGACCTGATTTGTTACAATCCACGAAGAATATTTTATCGTCAGTCCACAGTCCTCGTTCTCTTGCCTAGTTTAACGTGTGCTGTTTCTTTCTCTGGAGATAAGCGCCCTGTATGAATCCCTTTAAAACTAGATTCGTCTGTTTCTATGCAGCCGTTCCTAATTCTGCAATTTCGCAATATTATCATCAATATTTCTCAAGCAGTTCAAGCATATTCTAGATACTCTCTTGAATACAATTAGATGTAAATGTGACTCTAACAATCTTCATTTTCTGAGACCTCCGTTGCTGAGATACTGTTAATTAATATATTATGCAATTAATATATTATGCACCATATTTAATTGTGGAGATATTACATATTGTTACATTTATTTTCTATAACAGTTTAATAAGAAAATATCTCACTTGTTGGTGTCTATTTACGAGACGAAGAATGTGAGTTGGCATTACAGCTAACATACAAATTTGAATCTGCACCTGTCTCCACTATTTGCAACGTGTGTTCAAAGATCTCTTGGATTTTAAGTTAAGAGTTCTTTACAGTTATCTGTTCCGATCATGAGTAGTTAACTCTCAGTCCAACTCCTCCAGACGATTTTATTTTTATTTTTGGTTATACATACTCCAAAGAGGGACTGTTGTACTCATCTCTTTCAATTCTTAACCTGTAAGTTTGTTTCCTAAAGAAACAAACTTATCTAAGATAAGGATGCTTTCTCTTCCCTTTAGATTGAAAAGTTCATTGTTGAGGACTTTCCAAAGTTCTTTTGAATGACATGGCTGCATACGTGCAGTTTTATTTGGAACTTAACCATATTTAACGTTCGGCTCCTGTCTCTCAGGTGTGAAAAAATATCAACTGCATTAGGATTTAAATATGAACATTTTATGATGTTGGATAAATAAACTGATTATTTTGAACAATATCCAAGAAACTAAATTTTCTGTCTCAAGAGTTTCAATGGCCCGATCAATGGATCTGTGTAAGTAAAATAAAAGTTATCTATGGAGCGTTTCATGTCTTTTGATAAAGGCCTTTGATGTCCCAGCATGATATTGAAAGTCCACGTTTGAAAGACAGAAGAGCGACGAACAGGTTCCTAAGGAGGGCAAGGTAACCTTCGTCTCTGGTATTTCGTATCGTTGGCATAACCACCCCATCTACAAATCTCTCTTAACCATTAATGGTGTTCCTCCACAGTTTCTGGACGAACTCAGAGGTTTAAGGTTGGCATGTTTGGGTTTGGGGATTCATGTTACCTAAGAGGTTTGCAGGGAGGAATAAAGCGTTTTTCTATGAAAGCTAGATAACTGGAGTCCTTATTCATAATGCTGTTTGTCGAATTACCACATATGACTCTTTGCCTGTACTTACTATATACTATTTGAGAGATGAAATTTAGTGTGAGTCCTTTTTTGTTTGTTTTGTTTTGTGCAGTTTGTATCGTCACTATTGCGATGCGATCGGTAGGACTCTTAGCGTGGTTAGGCCCTGACACATTCTTCTGATATATGCCTCCCCAAATTGGTCTTCCCAAGCCGGTTGTGTAGATAGGTATAAGAGCTGCATTGTCGTGTCCACTTCCTTACTTGTGTTCCCTGGACAAATATGCCTTCTTCCAACCTATTATAGAGATGTGTTGTTCTGGAGCCATATTTTGCGCAGTTCGTTCCTAAGAGATGTCTGTATAGGGTGTCCACTGCTGTCCTGGCTATTCTTGCGACGGGGTGTTGGGTCTGCCAATCGCCTTTGAGAAGATTGGGGTACACAGTGATATGAGGGCCTGCTACATCATTTCAGCTATCCACGTGTGGTCCTTTTTGTGTGGGTTCTCTGAAAATTCAGGTTGTCAGGGTATTCTCGCATGTGTCGTCCATATTTCCTACCTTTGGCTGTGATTCCCAGAGCTTTCTTTAGGTGCAGTTTACCCTCAGCCAAATCATCCTGGTTGACAATTCAAACAGCCACTTTCCGGTGAGATTCGAGACCTGCCTGTGGGTGATCAGACCTTCAATGTTTTGGATATGTTGCACAAAGGCACTAATCATTTCTGAGTCATTTTCCATGTCCCTGTTATTTATAAAAGTCTTCCTTTGTACTGAATATACCCTCTCGATGCTCCTCGTCAAGAGTAAATAGTTCTATGAAATTCTCTTTCCTTATGGATTTGAAATCATTGAAATTGGTTGTTTTGTTGGGAAGCATTGTTTTGCTGCTTGACATCCAGTCCACCACCCTGCTTGACCAAATGTCCACTTACTCTTGAAATGCTGGAGAGCGGAATGTGTGCTTTTTTAGATGTTTTGAATGGTGTAGGTCGGAATCGTCTTTTTGTAGGTTGCATATTAGATGGTAACAATTGATGAACTGCTAACTTTTTGTTTCTCCCTTTAAATTCCCAAGGATGGTCAGGCCATACGATTGAGCCATCACGAGGATCAACAAACCAGAGGGTTGCATTCTCCGGATGAGCGACTAAGTTTATAAGATATGTTTTGAATGCATTTTCCATGTTTGCAGTGACTTTTACAATGAATTTTTCTAGATAAATGTCCTGATGTGCCACGTTGTCTTGGTCTTTCGATGCCCCACTCAGTGGCGTAGGTGGCTTGGGTGTGAATAGCATTAGGGAGCCCCTCCAAGACGAAAAAGCGATAAGCCTTGCTATCTTTTTGAGTTTCCTCTATTTTAAAACTGTGCTCCGAGAATGACGGAACTGGTGGTTACTGCTGAAGAGGACTCTAAATATGGTATTTTTGGAGGAGTGTTTTCTAGGGGTTTCTGCTTCCTTTTCCTTAGTTTTTCCATTATGTGTGAGAAGGAAATTTCTTCCTGATTGCAAAGCAGTACACATGCCATGTCATGCCGTGAAGACATTTCTCTTTTATTATTCTTCTCCCTCCAATCTTTGATAGATCGTCCAAATGTTTCTATGAATTCTATTGAATATAGGTCTCGGGGGTTTTCTTTGATAATGAACCTGTTGTTGAGCCTTTCCACGTCAAATTGCAGAAAATAGACCAAAAGTTGACCTTTGTATTTTTTTCTATTATATGGGGCAAATAAATTAACACGTACTTTTATTTTTTTTGTAACTATTATTTTCGGAAATATTGCATGATGAAATTTGCTAAAAATGACGCGCATCACTAACTTAAAAATATCTCATTTAATACACTAATTATAGAAACTCGTTCAAATTTCATTTCGAAACTTAAAACATGTTTAAATTTTTGAGATATGCTTTTAATTTCAAATTTTCAACTTCTTAAAAATTGAATTTTAAAATTGAATATTTTATGAACTCGATACTAAATTAAAATATACAAGTGAGAACCGTCAAATTTTTGACGATGAGATCTGAGATAAATGTAAAATACTGCCCAGACTAATGTTCACAATATATTGCAACTGTTTGACTTCTTCTGGCATGTTGCTCGAAGGTATACTCGAAGGTATTTTCCCATTTAAGCAACACAGAGTAAATCGTTTGTAGAATTTCTCTCGCATGGAAAGTACAAAGCAGATTAAAACTGACATTTCATAGACAATAATCCAATAGAAAACGAAATGACCTCACTATCACGACACCTACGCTGACTTTCTCTTTCCCTGTGTCCAGTTAATGTATACCCACTCTCACAGAATATGGGTGATGCCCTGTGCGGCCAAATCTGGCTTTTCCACAGTTTGGGACAACCATCGCTGGACCCCTTGACCATCCTGGCGTCGAGGCGTATCCGCTCTTATCATTGGCTTTGCTCCAATTTCCCAGACGTCCCCTTCCCCCCTCGAAGATTTTCCTCTAGTTATCTAAAAGGGGGGGAGCAATTTCTGAGGTCAGTGACGCTGCCTCGCTAACGTGAGCAGGGGTAACAGGAGAGGGAGGGTGAGAGGAAGTAAGAGGAGGTAACAGGAGGGCACAGAAACAGGATTGGTGCGCGGGGCGGGATCACTCCGCCAATTGCACTGGACGTTGGCTGACCCCGGGGCCCTGACAAACCCAAAGGGCAGCGGTCACGGGAAGGGCTGTGACATTTTTATCGAGTTCTTCCCCCGGAAAATGAAGTCTAATTTATGGTATCTAATTTGTGAGAAATTTGTGTCAGATTAAATTAATAGTATTAAAGTTTTGTTTCTTACAAACTATTTTAAAATGCTAATGGTTCTAAAGCAAGAACACTAACTATTACATAATAATTTTCGGAAAACACAAAATAATGCATTTACATAAATACACATTTCCTATCAACAAATTGAAATTCATTTCACGTATTTAAAGCTTATTTTGTCATTATTACGCTTTATTAAAATGCAAGCAATAACACATTTTATTACGCATTATGAAAATGTAATCCCCCATTTTCTATATGAGCAGGTGCATGCAAACAGTGATTTCGTTAATCAATTAAAATCACTGCCGGGTGTCCCAAATAGATTATCATTCAATTGCTATTGTTAATATTGTTTAGACTATTTGTAAAATTGATGCAATTTTATAGTGATAATCGGTGAAAGGAACTAGAACCTCTCATTAGAAATATTTCGACAATATAATTGTCTTATTCTTCATATATTTTCAAAAGTTGCTATTTTTCTGTTAAAACTGCTGAGAAGATTATATCTATCCCACCCCAGTGATATTTTTATTTATTTATTTATTTAAGGTAATATACAGGCAACAGTACAAATCTGATATGGCCTGAATAGGCGCTAACAAAATTAATTATTTTCAACATATCCATTGCATATAAATCAAAATTGTAATAATTGATATCTTTAATAAATAGCTAATAATATAAACAAAATTTTAATTCTTTTAATTTGTGAAATTTCTACATGAAGTTAAATATTTTTTTAAAAAATTTTTTGAATAACCACGTAGAAAAAACAGAATAAATTTGAAAACCGAAAAATGTTACGAATCAATGTAATTTTCTTAAAACGAGCTATTAAGAAAGCAAACAAATTTTTGAATAAACTTGAAAGAGACTAAGTATTTAGTTAAAAATTCAATTCCGGACAATTTCCCAATTAAAATATTTGCGGAAAACACAGTGTTCCGAATCTATTATCTTTCCAATTTATGTTAGGTTTTGTATGACCCGAAACAGTTTCTGGAGTGTTTAGTTCGATTCAAGAAGTCTCCGCAATTCAAACATCCGAAACCTTGACACGGTTATCGATATTGAAGTAAGAAACGGATTTTATTCACAGGAAACACACCGTCCTTGTTTTCTAACGATTAATTGTGAAATAATTTTAGCATTGTAAGATATCCCATGACAAATAATTTGTGCTCTTAAGATCCCAATACTTGAATGCATATCGAACCTGAAAATACATTTGGTTTTAGATCAACACGGAAAACACAAGAGATTCAATGAGATCACAAGTTCTCAAATCTGAAAAGTAAACTACAGTCTTTATTATTTTCACGAAATGAAACTTCATACCTTCTTTAATAATATAAAGAACCTGTATTGTGCTCAAATATCTTTCAATTAAAGTGCAATATTATTCGCAAAATTTTCTAAAAATTAGTATAAAAGTCGTAAATATTTTTATTAATTACAAGATTAAAAGAGTAAAACAGTAAAAATACTAATTTTAAAATGAAATAAATGACAAAGACAGTGTTACATCAAAAACGAAAAATTTGTTAAAAAGGTGTTGAAATCACCTTCACGCAGTGGATTTATAAATCCATAGCTAAGAAAGTTTAAAGAGTTTGGGAGGACAGTACCCAGCATCTCTTCTATAGTCGACAAGCTATGCCTTCTTCGCTCTTTCATTATCGCAGTGCACAGGAGCATGCTTTACAGTAAGGTCTGTTCTTCATTTCTGGGGATAGGGGTGGGTAACTGCAGAGATGTCCGTGCGAGAAGTGGCAGTGCCCGACCCGAAGGTGAATAACATTTTTGCCTCGGGCTTAGAGCCACGGATGACCAGACAAGGTCTTATGATCCGTGAGTTTGAAAAGAGTTCTGCCACTCTGTTTGCACTCAAAATGCATCGTTGGATAAAATCGTAGAAAGAGTAGATATTACCATAAAGATGTCTTTCTGGCTTCCTCGAGGCCAACTTTACTACCAGTCAGAGGTTTCATTTCCACTTATCCCCACGTGAGGACACAGAAAAACGTAATTCAAATGATGGAGAATTAAGCGATATCTTCGATGTATTTGATGTTGGATATATGATGTCAAAGGTTTACTAGGAGAAAGAGGAATGAGACAAGGCCGTAGCTTCCTGGGTTCGAAGGGCCGGGTTCCGCCTCGGACATAGATGTTGTTCGTGATGTCCTTACGTATTCTCCTGAAAACAAACATAAAAATCACAGTGGTCGTTATATGACCTAGTAGTTAAAAGAGACATTAAAAATATATACAAAACAACAATTTCAAATTGTCAAAGAAAATTTCCATATTTGAATTCAGACTCTTCAATAATCGTTGCCTAATAAAACCTAAAGGACTTTATTCCCCTGGGTAAAATAGTATTATAAAATGGAAATTTTTTTAATCAAAAATGAAATTTTCATATATGGTCTGCTAATTGATTATTATTTAAAACAATATTCAACTCTCTCAGAGATTTCTACAAATTGCAATGATATTCATTGTAGCCAATACATATTTTATTCAACTTTTCTATTTCTTTGGTAAATAAACATATTTATTAAACTGAGTACCACTGAATTTAATAATGTTCTTCTTTTAAATATTTCCATAGTTTTTAAGCTGAGGAACAGTGACGGAAAATAATTCCCTAATATTGATTAAGACTTCATGAATTTTTTACTATATTTTACATTCTCGAATGCGCACAATTACAGAAACAATGATATCAAGTAAAAATAGTATTTAGGGTTTTGAAGGAAAATTCGGCTTTGAAATCAGAACTCCAAAAAATTTCCCAAAAAGACTCTGCAGAACATGTATTTATTTTTAGACTCGTAGGAAAGGACCTGTGAAACGTGGTACCGCAAAAAATTAAAACATTACTGACTTCTAAATCAATGTATTTTTTTCAAAATTGATATTATACTAGCAAGTTCATTGGATTCTAACCCAATGATATTCAATATTTCTGAGGGTATTTTTACATTATGCTCATATTGCATTATTAAAACTTTCTGAAAAAGGACTCTTTCTTTTTTATTTTTACATCTTCATTCAATACACTATACCGTTATTACAAATACTGTAGTAAATGTCACCTTATTAATATCTCTGGATTTTTCAACATTACAATTACTAATCTGTTTCAAATTTCATGAACTCTTTACTCTTCTTCTCGTATAACTAATTCTACAAATGGTTATAAAAATTGTATAAATTTTTTCCCAAATTTAGAAAATTGCTTGCAGTGAAAGCATACAAATTTTCCGGGGGAACATAATCTAAATTTTCATATTGCTACTTTCCCAAGGAGAGAAAGTTACGTAATGCTCCCGAAAAACCGAATTGTCGGCAGAAAACGCATATTACACCGCCCTTGTGACGAAAAATGGATAAGTCCACTTGCTAAATTTAAAAAAAAAAATCCTCCAAATCGTGGTTAGCCAGAATCCATGTTTTGTGGGTGGTTGATAGCGAAAAATCGACTGATGGTAAAATGTCTGTCCGTCCGTCCCTGAACAACGCTAGCGGCTAAACCGTTCTGATTTTCACCAAAATTGATACTCCCAATCGATCTGGCTGATGTCGTAGCCCCTTTAAATTTGAAACCGATATTCAATTAGGGGAGGGTACTTACATTAGCCCTGGGACATTTTTCAAATGTTCAAACAAATGCCATAATTTTTATTACAAATGTAATAAAAATGTAAATGTAATAATTTTTGGGATATTGGGAAGTGCATTTAAGAGAATATTGCTAGCTCGTGTTCGTTGAAAACAAATTTCAAGTATTCCTACAAGTAAAATATTGAAATTTTAGTTTTTCCCCTTCATGAAACTTTTTCCTTAAAGATAAGTTTTTTAAATAAATCATTCAATTTTTCAAACTTTTAGTATTTTCCCATAAGTTTCCGTGAAAATACGGTGAGAAGTACGCTGTTTTAGCATCACTAGTATTTTTTAAAAACTGTCCTACTTCTAGACATTAGGCTCTTCTCGAATAATTGCAAGTCCTTTCTATTTTTATTATGACAATGTGGTACTGAAGTATGCATGAAGAAAGTAAAATATTGTACTTTTCTATAGAGAAAAGTTCGCATTCTATTAAATTAAAATTTATATATATTAATATATTTTATTTTTCCCCTATATTATACATTTTTATATTATATTATATATCACAATATATTTAAACTTAAAAGGATTGACCTCTGAAACGAAAAAATATATACTGGAAACGATTATGTTCTATTTGCATAGGTTTTATTATTTTTAACTACTTTCTAAGTGCAACTGAAACACAAATCCTTTAGCCAAATGGTTAACGTCATAGGTACGCTGTCGGCTTGCTAACGTTGTGAGTTCGAACAGAAGGTGATTTTTTCTTCTGTTACGGTGTGATTTCAGAAATTATGTCTATTTTGTAATTAATATTAATTTTTAAAAAGACTTGGGGGCCCTAAAAGGGCCAGTTTTGTCGTCCATCAGTAGACGACAGAAGCCTGTTCTGTACCAACTGACCGAGGCCTGGTGGTCCTATTTTCGAGGAACTCATATATTTTGAAAATTAAAAAAGTTAACTTTTCAAGACTACAAATTGAAAATAGAATCTTACTGGTTGAAAACTTTTTTCCCCAATTCATGTAATAGTATAATATTGCGGGCAGTGACATTAGAGAAGAAAGTAGTGCTGTTGTAGTTCAACTACTTCTTGTTTACATTATAAGCATTATAATTTCTTTAGAAACAATCAATCAACTATTTGCTGATAATTAAAATATTGTTAGCATTATATCATTCAAGTTTAGGTTACAGTTTTTCATGAAAAACAATGCAAATTTGTCCGAAATTCTCTTAGTTGTGTTAATTGGTATTAAAATAACAAGTTACTTGCAATACTCGCGGTTCTGTATTTCAGACTGGTGTTTCACGACGAGTTACAGTTCAGTCTTATCGCAAGTGGAGATACCTTGAAGATATGGGAGGGGCAAGATAGCAGTTCGCAGGATAGAAGCTACTTCAGAGCCCTACAAAAAGACATTCGAATCGAAATATTTCTAACTAGAATCAACTATAGAATAGTATCGCGTGATGATTCCACATTCTTATCAAGAATTGAGTTTGCTGTAACCTGGTAAATGTTTGTATATCATAAGAACAATAAATGTCAAGATAGAATTCATTCAAACACCCTCATCGGTGCTGTAAGGTACCTCGTGATAGCTCCGTGGATTAAACGGTAGTAGATAGAGGAATGGACGCCAGATCAAATCCTGCCGAATATATTTTTTACCTGATGCCTGGAACACATTAATCACTATCATCACGAGAGACATTCAAAATTCTTGCAAGGAGGAACAAACTTTTTTTTGTAAACGATAATGTGATTATATTAAGATTGTTGCTGGTATCTTGTTTTCCCAAGCAATGTGACGAAACGAAATTTGGAAGAGATAGCTCAAATATTAACAGTGTCTCAATTGAATATCATTATCATATTTTATGTAATCGTTAGAAATAATATGAAAAAGTCTGTACCAAGTTGTATAAATCACTATAATTTACATATTTAACAGTTCTAGAGATAATCAGAATCCTTAACAAGTCTGTGGGTTTATTATAAAATTTTGAATAAAGGTAATTTCTTCTGTTCTTTTATTATTTAAAAAAGGATATGTCTTTTTCCCGTTTAACAAAGTTCCTTAGAGACTATTACGAACTCATTAAATTTACCATTTGTGTTTGTGCCTTTGTGATAAATGCTAACAGAGCACCTTTAATTGTTTGTAACAATTATAATTTTTATTTCTTTTATGGTCTTTTAAAATTTTAATGTAAGTCTTGGTAGGTGGAGCCACATTTCAAAATGTATTTACCCCAAAACATAATAAAGTACGATTTGACTGGTCATGTGAAAGAAATCAATATTTTTTTATTATTATCTCCATTTTTAAATAAACAATGTTTTGATACGGCTATCTTTAGTGTAGTAGACTGAGACTAAGTGGTGACCATTCAATCAGCCCCAATTTTCACAAAGAAAATAAGGAATTTTAATTATTTTGTTATATCCAATGATTATTCGCCATGCTTGTGTAGGTGATCCAATGCACAAATCACCTGTCATTTAGTCTCAATATAGGAAAAACAAGGAGGTGCTTTTTCCCGGATCTCAAAATGTCTGGGATAATGTCGTTCTTTTAAATCTAAATATTAAATTTATTATAAAATTCATAAATATGATAACGGAGTTAGATAAATAAATATTTTATCATGTTTTTAAAAAACATCAGTTGCCCTAATATTGCATTTCAGAAATTGTACTGCTTGAGAACAATATGTTTTAGAGAATATGATTTCTATTACGTCTTAAATGTTATTTCTCAGAGAAAATGGAGAAATTACAGAACAAACATTTCGTATTCGTAGATACATTAAGGCTTGAGATTACTGAGAGACCAATAACTCTCTGTAGCTGAAATCGTTTGACACTGGTTTTAAATCGGAGGTATTGAGGATCGAGTTCTGCGCGATCCCTTTTTTTCTTCTGTTCCGGTTCTGTTTTACCTAAGTCTGAAATTAAAGATAAGAATGTTTAGGAAAATACTTGTATTTATTTATTGCTCATAAGATCTTTGCTGAACTTTATACTATATAATTTTATTAGTTTGATCCCTTTATTACAAAAATTTATACAAATGTATTTATTTATATTTAGTTAGTAAGAATTTTCCTAACCTCGCTTGGAATTAAGATAGTGAACGTTTTGACATACATTTTGCATTCATTCCCAAAAAAATTTGTCACAACCTGTCACTTTATGGGAAATGAATAGGAAATGTTTATCCCGTCGTTAGTGATATCCATTTGTGACCCGATAACCGTAAATTGAGTACTAAGATGTAATTCTTTGGGGAGGGAAACAAACCCGCATCGTTCGATTTACGACCAGTTGTCTGACCACTGAGCTTGAAAAAAGCTTTACAGTTGGGGTTTTTGGGCTCGTATTCCCACGCATTTGATATTTTTTTACCGCGTCATCATTTACGTAAGTCAGTATGAAGGAAGGTTGGACATTTAAGTATTTATATCAAAGTTGGACTTTACACAACGTCGTGCCAGATTGGACAAATTACTCGTTTTTCTTGATTAGATAAATACATTTTATTTTAATATGAATCATTTATGTAAAGAAATAAACAACCTGAATGACAATCAGTAATGCAGAAAATTTCGTATGTTTTTTGTATCTCACCTTTGGAACTGCTGTAACTGTTTAGATGGATTTTGACTATATTTAATTCGTTATCTCAGCACAAAACAAACTTGTACTTCCTTTTTACTTCTCGTATACGCACGAATATACGTAGTAAAACGTAGTATATTCGTATGTGACATATACGTAGTATATTCGTGCGTATACGTAGTATAAGAAGTTATGTAATACAGCGGGAAAAACGATTTCGCGATTAATTGGAAATACACGTTTTGAGTCGAAAAAGCGGTTTTATGCAAACGTCCGTCCATCCGTCTGTGATCACTACTAGCGCCTAAACCACACGTACGATCCTTTCCCAAATTGAAGAAACCCTGTTTTTCTGTAGTTGAATTGAAATTTTGAAAAATCTTTGAAAAATTTGGGGTACTTTACATGAAGTCTTTGGGCATTTTCAAAATTTTCCAAAAGCTCCTAATTTTCTGGTAAGAATAAGTAAAATACACTTAGAAGGATGACAAAGTTCTAATTTTCATGGTTAACTCTGAATTTTCGAAAATTTTAAGTTTGAACATTTTGGGACGTCATCCTACAACTACAAAATTGAAAACAGATTTGTCTTTCAAATGAAATATGTTGTCCATAATTCTTCTTCATAACAATCTATGAGGGTTTCTTGAAATGATGGCATTTTTCGTGCAAAAGTGCAAGCAATATTTAAATTTTAACGAATGGTTTGAAATGCAAACTAATGAAACCATTTTTTTTTTCTTACTATTAAAACGTTTCAAAAACCCATTTTGCGAAATCGACTTTTACTGTTTCTTTGCAAGCAACATTCCTGTCTTCAGCTAGCAAACTCAACAAGTATCATCTCAACACATCCTAATATGTAAAGCATTGTATAAGTGACTGCGGGGTGACGTCATGTAGTTCAGGTGCTTGTTTTGAAGAACTGGAAGACTCAGTTCACGGGCCTGTGTTCATGCAATTTTTATTTTTGACTATGTGTGAGATTTTAATTAATACTTTTCCTTTTCAATAATTTAAGGTATGCATTTACGGTTTCGTTTGGGGTTTTCAAACGAATTAAGTGTTAATAGTGTAACATTTGCTTATATTAAGAAAACATTACCTAACAAAACGAGAAAATAATAGTTTTTTTTTATATAAATGTGAGTAGATGAACAAAAGATATGAACTGCGTAATGATAGGTGATTTTTCTTGAAGTCAATAAATGTTTCTTAGATTCTAGTAATTACTTGCAGCAAATGAATTCTGAATGTCGGGCCGTGTCGAAACTTGTCTGCCAGCCCAACGTTATCACGTCTAATAATCTCACCATGGGCAGAGGCGATAAGGGTTGAGCGTCAGGCCAGAACCGAAGCGCAAAAATTACATGTACTGAACTGAAAATTCTTAAGTAGAATTAACTATTTTTTAGTGCCGCGTAGATTTCTTTGCTTTCTTATTGTCTCTTAGAGGTAATTAATTTAATATTTTAAATTGCAGCAGTGCGGAAAAGCAATGAGTTTGAAGACAAAATTCGTAAGATTCTTAATTGAGTAAGTTCACGTCTGTGTTGGTAGCGCAATCGCTTAGGTGCGTGGCTTCACAATAGAGGAACGCGTGTTTAAATCCGTACGATATCAGCGGTTTTTATTTACGAGCAATGAAAATAAATTCCTAATAACGATGTCGAGAATGTTCTAAACATTCCTTTCTTTGCAGAAGATACCATTACAAAACTGGAAAGAAGATGTACTGATTACTGGTCGTTTACAGATCATTCACTACTCCATATTTTCCTGTTCATAGCCGTTTTGTTTTACATTGATCGTTCGTTTCCTTCCCAATCCCTAATACGAGTATTACGTCCTTTGTAATTAACTTTATTTATTTTGTCTCACTGTTCTTTGTCAAGTTTTCTAGCTGAAATTTTTCTTTGCTTTTAAAAATTAAGAAATTCTTACACTTCGCATACCAAAAAATGAAGAACTAGAGGTGCTACAGAATGGACAGACTTTCTCAGCAAATGTTTATAATTTCCTTTGTGTGGACTGGTTTTGGTTCTTGCCAACTCCCTAAGGGTTTTTGCCGTTCTCTGCAATGACATCTATCGCCGCACAAAAAACATTTTTGACATTTTTTCAACTTTTCGGTTCAAAATGCTCTTTTCACAGGAATCTATTGAGTTTTGAAAAACTCCTCAAAGTCATTTGAAGCACTTCTACTCACAAGTTAAATAATCTATACAAATCTATTCAAATGCTATATTAACAGCGTGAGAGGTATTTCAAAAATTACATTTGTGTAATTTTAAAAAAAAATAGAATGGAATATCTCGTTTATGTCATCGAATAGGCTGCATTTGGCATTACCCAACCAAAAATTTAAAGAAAAAAATTTTGGGGCGTTTTGAGAAAATCTTGTTTATTAAAATTTTTAAAAATTGCAAATATTGCACGCCATATTGTGGAAAATTTAACTAAAACTTTTAAAAAATTGCCTGACCTTTTAAAGATCTAATTATAAACACATTTCATTTGAAACAAAAATCTCTATCTTTAATTTTGTAGTTGTAGTAAGACGCCCCAAAAATATTCAAATTTTAGCCATTTTTCAAAATTCGAGTTAACTTTACAATTGGACATATTCTACCTTTAAAGCGTATTTTTCTATAGAGTAAATAGTCCTTACAAGAAATTTACAGAAAAAATTAAGCCGTTTTGAAAAATTTAAAATGTCCGGAAGGCTACAAAAAGTCCCCCAAAATAATGAATGTTTTTCAAAATCGCATACTTCAGCTCAGGCGAAAACGACAGGGTTTCTTCAATTTGGAAAAATCATGTATGGTTTAGGCGCTAGAGTTGTAAAAGAGGACAGACAGACATTTTGTTCCAATTAGTTTTTGGCATCACGGATCCACAAAAATGGAATTAGGCTACACCGCGTGTTAGAGGACTTTTTCTTAATTTAGCAACTTTTTTGATTTAGTTTTCGTCCAGAGCGCGGCAATGATTTTTTTGCAGAAAATGCGTTTTTTCGCGCAGCATTATATAACATTCTCTATACTAGATATTACTCTGTATGTACGTAACGAGAAATTTAAAATGTAAGTGTTTGTTAACATGCGTCAGCAGATAATTTTAAGGAATAAGTTAGTGATGAAGTTGAAAAATAATTCTTGGTTTTTAAAACCATGTATTTATATAATAAATATTCGATTATTAGTTGAAGTAAATATGTTTATCTGCCATTTGCTAACATTTTGAAGACTACATTGTTGTGAATGATATTGATTAATAAACAAGTCCATTATTAAATATTCTTCTCAATCATTCATTCAGAGTATGCTACAACTATTTTACTAAACCATTCCAACCGGGGTCCAAAATAAAAGACTCAGGTCACGTGCCCTCTCTTCATCCTAGAAAATATTCATTTTCTCTCATAATGAACTATGGTAAACTAGTAATGAAGATGAAGATAAGATTTATTTATATAATATTATTTCATCAGAAACAGTTCTTTTCCCCTTTAACTTGACGTTGAAATACTTGTTACATTATTTTAGGAGACACCAATAAGTCTTAAGACTGGTAAAACAAAATTTTTGAAAGGTTTGATTAGTGCATAATCCAAAAACTAAGAAATGTTAGTGGATATCGTTTAAGACTTTAGAACGGCTGCAAAAACCTTTGAATTCATACATAGCGATTTCCCTTTTTGGGGTCAGTATCACTTGAAAAAAAGGTAGAAAAATATTTTTTTGTATCTTAACATTTAATCCGAAATTAATAAAACATAAAAATGGAGACTCAAAATAAATAATGTAAAGTCAAGACACATGGTTGTAGGAAATCTCGATATATCTAGAACAGAATAGGTATATTTCCCGTGGAAAGGAATTTAAATATATCGGAGTGATTATTTGAGCAGGGGGATCTAATAATATTGACTTTTTTAAAAAATAAGCTAGGGAAGGGCAATTATTAGTAGACTTCATAATATTTTATAAAAAAAAAAATTTTCGAAAGAAAACTAAGAGACAATATAAGACAATGGTGGAGAGCTGTTTACGTATGAATCGGAAATTAGAATTAAAAATGATGCAATAAACTCTCGGGTTTAAAAGCTATGAAATGAATTTTTTGGGGACGATGTTGTCAGTATACTGTTTGATAGAATACTAAACAGAAGAGATTAGACAGATAATAATGATTGAGAGACAAGTGATCTAAAATGTAGAATCAAACAACTCCAATGGTATGCTGAGAATGCATGCTGACAGAATATCAAAAAATTTTCTTTAAGTGAATCCCTTTCGAAAGAAGAAAAAGAGGAAGGCCAAAAGGGAAAACTTGATACGTCATCGATTTGACAATAAAAGGGACAAGAATAGAGGAAAATGCCTGACGGAATAAAAACATTGTGTGTAGATTGCGAAAAACGGTCATTAGAACTGTAAAATACTCGCTAGAATTAATAATAATTACCTTAAACCCGAAGTGGAAGATACCGATGAAGAAGCCTTGTTATGATGTGCTGGCACAATAAGGGGCAAGATCTGTTAAGATCTTGCCGGAATACAAACCTAAACCAAAGTTACGTTCTTATTTGAAAAGATTAAATGAAAACAAAGAAAATTTGATTATTTTCTAGAGGGAGTCCTTTTGATAACAAATATCAGATATTACTTTTTTGGTATTTATGATATTTGAAACTTTGTCCATTTATCGCATGATCGCTTTTCAATGGGACAACTATTCTTCGAATTGACAGGTCGGAAAGAAATATTGTATTTAGGTAAAAAAAAGATGATTGAATTATGTTTTCGAAAAATTGACGGGGCTGAAGTGAAAAGAAAACTAGCACAAATAGTAAATTCACATTTCTTGTATGTTGCACCAATGAAAAATGTCAATTCAACAATTAAAATCTATTTTCGATCCACCAATAACATATGCGGTCTCTTTAACCGGAAATCTTTCGCTTTGCGGCGATAACATAATTCACCGGAAAGTGTTAAGCAGTTTATCGACGAATGACAGAAATGTAATTACAATAGCCAATAGGACTTGATGCAGTATTCCACAAAGGCAGAAATTTTTTTTAAAAAACCAGACATTTGTTCATCATTTCTCTCCATGGTATGCAACATGTATTCTCAAGTTAATGTTGAAATATCTAGTATCACTTTCGGAATTCTAAGACTTAAGTAAAGGAACGAATGGTGACCCTGAAGATTTGGTTACGAACCCAGCGCAGATTTCTCCTTCTTCCCGACCTTGATTAAAGTGGTCGCCAAGTGGCGACCAAATGCCAATAATTATAAATTTGAGGTTATTTCGTTATTATTTAGATTTTCTTTGTAAAATCGTCTCGCGTGAGATATACTATATAGAACACAAACTATCAATCAATGGGCAGTACGTTTAAAACGTTACATTGTAATAAGTAGCAATGCGTTTCAACAATAATAAATATTGTAGTTATAGTTTTAAAATTCAACCTTAATTCATATTATAGTACTTTAATTAAATTACTTTATAAATATTGATAACTTAAATGAAATTTTTCCCAAATAAAAAAATTAATTGCTTATTTTGTTTACAATATTTTACAGAAGAGGATCCTTTCATTTTCTAACGATTATCGTGACACAGATTTGAAGTTTGACAAAATTTTTGAAACATTAACAATTACAATTTTGAAATAATTTTTGACAGGAGAATCTCTAGTGATTCTTAATGGATTAGCAAAAACAGTGTTTCATAGGTCTGCTTATCTAGAAGAAGTGGTGTAACATTCCGATGACGTGTAAAAACTTTGTGTGCATTGCTGTCTCTCGAAAATAAAAAAGTCGTAATGTAAAAAAATACTTGCTTTAAAAATATAAATATATTAATTTCATTTCGTTGGGTTGGAAATCATACATAAATTACATGTAAGTAATATATTGATATGAGTGTTGTGTATGTGTGTATTGTGTGTGTGTGTGTGTGTGTGTGTGGTTGTGTGTGTGTGTTTTCCCCCAATGTTCACAAAATGGGGAAAAACTGGTGTTTCTACCTTTGCAAACATTAAGATATTAAAATGTTAATAAGAGTCATGTCGTTTTTGATTTCTCGCAAAAATCCCCAAAAACTAGGTATCACATATGATTTTTAATATTTGCGGTAAAACTCATGTAAATTCAACACTAACGTTAGATTGAAGAGGTAATTAATTTATCCCCAAAACAAAGATCAATAATCATTCATTTGTTTCAGCTGCACTTACCAATCATAATGTCTGCATAGAAAACTTTCATTGTGACTAAATGAACTTTAAATACTTTAAGTTTATTTAGTATTTTAAAATCAAAACTATTTTATTACAATATTAATGTCCGCGACTATATATATTTTTAATTGGGTCATCTGAGAAAATTGATGATGAAGTATTTCACAACTGAAAGCTGCTATCTCGGAGACGTGTTTGGAAACTGACTTAAAACGTATTTCTTTAAGTTATTAATATTTCTAATAAAATAACTAGGTTAGACAATGCATACAATGCAAATTATTTGCATTTTATATTAAATATTACAATAATAAACGACGAAATGTAGACATGGAGCTTAATAGTCGTTGTCCAGTGTTATTTTTTGCAAAAAACCCGTTTTATAACAGTTTTAAAATATGTTTTTACTGGGAAATTGCATGCCTTTATTTATGTAATTAATAGTATATACAAAAATTTATGTAAAACTGTTGGTTGATTTAATATTTATATTCAAATATTTACTATAATATAACTCGCCATCACCGCCATTTTGTAATGTTCAAGATGAATAGTCCCGCCTCCCTGAAATGAAGCTAAAGCGGATAGGTCAGCTCGATCCCGCAGGGCGGGGCAGGGGTCGGAAAACTCTGGTAAAGTTCGGCTCAGGACATCGCCCATTTTTTGTGCAAGCGAGGGTACATTTGCGTCTTTTGGGACGCGTGGACAACGATTCGACATAACCTGTAAACAACGTCACTAAAGTGCAACCGAGCCAAACCTTCTGTGCGAATGTTCTCTATAAAATACACCACAGAAGCAAACTGTCAACATAATGCAAACTGTCAACACCACAATGCAATTATTACACTGAAAACCTGGACGAATTGTAAATAAATCTCAACAATCAAAACAAAACATCAAGCAGCGTGGACTCACATCTATGGACTCATGTATTTTGATTTTGAAACTGCCACCCTTTGAAAGAAAACAATTGACTGTTGATCATACTATTAAAGATTGATTTAATTAATTAATTTACACCGTAAATGTTGGAGAATCAACACAAACTATATCTGATAACACATCTAGGGTTCATATTCTTTCATTTAAAAGACAAAATACAACAATCGGTTCAGTAGAAGCTCTAAAGCCATGGCAGAATACCTATTTTTTTAAAATATATAGATATATATTAATAAACGCACTAACGTATTGTTGACAACTCGAGAAAAAAATAAAGTGGGATCTCAGTAACTTTAAAAATTATAATTTTTTTACGAACCAGTTTGCAGTAGATTGCTGCAACAGATGCGTTTCTTGGCTACTGGCCTTGGGTTTTTTGGATGAAGCAGTAATTTAAGTACTTCTTGAGGTGATACAACTAAACTATTGTGTTTGGTTATTAAATGACGGATTCTTGACTCACGTTATGACTGATATTTTGAAATTTTCTGGTCCCTCACAACTCACTTCAAATATTTGTACTTGCTTACCTTAGAATTCCTTTTACTTGCAATACCGTCGTTATAATGAAAAGACTCGTTTCAACGAGATGCAAGAGCGGCATTTTAAAGAGGCTAGAAAATGTTTGACAATGCTAAATCGTTTGTCTGGGTGATTCTTTAACAAAAACATGCAAAAATTGAAGAATTTAATTTAAAAAATTGCAGAAAATTGGAAATATTCAGTAATATGTAAAAATATGTTCTTTTGCGTAAAATATGTAAGTGTATGCATTTCGGTAAAATATGTAAAAACATGTACTAAGAAGTCAACGTTTTTTTAGCACTACCCGATATGAAACGTGAATATATCGTTGATTCGACTTGTTGTTACGTTACGTTAGGAAATTATAGGACCAGGATAATTATTACATAATTATCCTGGACCTACTAATGACGTTTTATTCAAAAAGGTTGGCACTGTTTGCACATTTACGGAGAAATATATTTTTCGGTTTCTGAATTTTGGTAATCCGGAGAAGAAATTGGCACATATATGTGCAGTATCATCTTTATAACTCCGAGAAAGCTTGCTATTCTGAGAAAATTCTTCCCTACTGCTGAGGCTTCAGCACCTCAAGACAATACCGCAAATAATACAGTCTTTATACGAAGTAAGAGCGAGAAAATAAAAATTAGACCATGTACATTTCGTTGAGAAAACGAGTAGTTTTCACGTAATTTTTGTTAGATGTTAATGCAATTTATAAAAAATCTCAGAAGCGACTCCAATTTCTTTCTTTCAATTTATCCACGAATAGAGAGCCAAGAACGCCTAAAATTGGCACAGGCCTTATTTTCGTTCTCTGAAACACTCTGAAATTTCGAAAAATGCAAAAGTTTGAAATAATGCTAAGTATATGAATGAGGTATATGCTAGAAACATGTATTGTAGCACAACTACTTCTTCAGTTGTTTTGCTAAGTTCAGTTGTTGTTGTAAAAGCGAGCACGCTCGTAAAATGGAGCAAATTCCGTATTCACAGAAACCTTTAAATTTGTTTAAACTCATGCTACAACTTACTTAAAAATAGAATTTTTTGTAGAAATCTGTTCTTCCAAAATAAATCATGAAATGTCATGTGCAATGTTTTGCCTATTGTCGTTTTCCCGCAATTTTGAGGGAAATTGTGACATTTTTATTAAATGCCTAAAGTTCTAAAAAATGGCTTAAATTTGTTTTGCATAGTTTGCTCACATAGCATTTAATATTATGGTACAAGTGCGAATTTGATTAAAATCTTCATACTCGCAAATCACCAATGTTCATAGTTTTTTTTGACTTCTTCCAAATCAAAATTGTTGAAAATAGATTTTTTTATTTCATCTATCTATTTTTAAAATATTTCACGTACAAAATTGTTATCTCTCTCGTAATTTTGAGTTACACGTAGAGATATTTTTAAAATTTGTCCTGCATCTTCAATATTCAACATAAACACCACTTAATGCAATCTATTCTTAAAAATCGAAAGTTATACATGTACACTGTTTTGGAAATTTGAGGATTTTCAACGGAAAATAGTTGGTATTCGTGACAATTTAAACACTTGTGTAAACAAAGCTGCATTTTTTCTTTAGTTTTTTTTAAGTGTTACTATTTTCTTATTAAGTGGTTCCATTTTCATAAAGACATTTGAACTTGCAAAATGCTATTTGTTTCAAACCTGTGTCCATTCCAATTCGAAAATCCTGTTTGTAACTTCACTATTTAGGTAGATATTTCTTTCTTAAGCAATCGATTCCACAAAGGAAAGTTTTGTGTACACTTCTTTCAAAATATTGTTTTTTGTTGTTGCAATTTTGAATCTTGCTTCGAATAGCTTCAATAATAAGAACTCATTATTGCCTCATAGTTGAGTCCTGCCGACTGATAACTGGTGTCGGGGAATGATCCTTGTCTTGTAGTCCATAGCACTCGGGTACTAATCCTATATTAGCACAAAATGTACTGAATTATATGGCAAAAGGCTACTTTTTTTTTAGGTTTATTTATTTAGCATCAAAAATTTGTGCGCGAAGAAGGCATTATGTGCATTGTTTCTTGAGCTCCGAATCACTACTATCGCTTTCACCATACTGAGGAGATTGAATAAAGGTAGCAAAGAGGTTTGTGACAGTGCCGCATGCGACATAATGCATGACGTTAGTTTGTGAACTGCCATTGAACTGCGCATGATCATTTTGAGCATGCTTCACTTTGCCTCACCTCAGCTACTACCTCCGTCGTCTTGTTTGCATCGGTCATTTTCCCATCAGTGTCCGCAATCGGCAAATCCATCTTTTTCTATCGCGACGTCCCTGCGCAGCGTGCTCGTGTTCCCGTCTTTTCCCACAGCTATCGACGTTTCCCAGTCCGCTCTTTCTGCTTTCCTTGGTGTACTCCTCTGGAGGCCCCTCTCGCCTCTGCACCAGGTCAGGAATAATTGATGATGGCCCATGGTATTCTTGATGCGGCGCCGCGAGCTATCTTGCTGCCGCCTGTCCAAAGGCAAACGGGTTAGAGGTGAACTTTCAATCAAACAGCGAACGCCTAACGCGCAGGCGCCCGCCAAGATGAATGGTTGCCAGGGCGCCGCACAGTGGCTCCGAACAACACCGAAATCCAGAAGCGCTTTCTAGCAGGGATTTCAAAGCAATCGCCCTTAAAAATCTAAGAGTATTGTAATTCAAATATACAACCAAATTAGTTATATTTTTGACAATTTTTGAAAAATATGTTTGAACTTTCATTTATACTTTATTTTTCCTTATACGTTATTCCTTGTTATTGACGTCGATAGTGAGCTCGATATACATGGCATAACGTACTGGAATTATGAGAGACAGTTACGGAAGGGAAATATGAAAGACAGTTAAATCAAGATAACAATCATTCATTTATTTCATGTGAACACAAACAAATTACAAGTTTTAAAAGACAGTGAAAAATATTTTAAGTTATAAAGACCTGAACCCCGATTTTGTGTTACTATTGCATGCCTCCGCTACGCAACGGTATGATTTTTCCAACTACTGTCTCTTATCACTGGCTACCTCCTGTATTGGCCAAGAAAGTCGCCGAGGTTCTCGTAAACAACGACCTATATACATTTTTGGGTTTGGCAAACCTAAATAGTAGCATTATTAGCGGGAATGGTTTCCATAGTGTTTTTACCAGCTGCACAACATAACGGCTATTCCGAAGCTCTGCAAAAAATCTTTCCATTGTGTTTGGACGTAGCGTCGTATACTGTTTTATTAATGTGTAGCCTGTCATCTTATTTTAAACCGTTACTAGGAAGATTCTGGATATTTCATTTTTACTCTTGGCGATGTTTATTAACAAATTAGAACTAAGGTATTGTATATCCAGTATTTTTAAACTTTGTTTGGGTATTATGGAGCTCTAAGAAGTAATGAAAAAATGTTACAGATATATCCCAGATGTAAATTTCGTTTGTTGCGTCTTTTAAAAATTTCAGTATATTGCTGATAAAACCGCTGATTTTGCCGGCGTGGATAGCCGAGGACGCCAAGGTTGAAGGGCCTTAGCTGCCTCGGCTCGAAGAGACGCGGATTCGAATATCGCCTCGGGCATGGATGTTTGTATGCGTTGGTGTTGTCCTTACGTGATCTTCCTACAGTTAAAACAATCACAGTGCTCGCTATATGACTGTTAAAATCGTTCTTAAAAAAGACTGCCGATTTCTTGGATGCATGTCATTTCGATGTTGTTCTTTTTCTAAGCGCACAATACGTTGTAACTCGTAACATCAATATATTCTTAAATGAATAGAATTTTCTTCATCATAGACTATTTTGTCTACAATGTCTTAATTAAATGTATCGACTGCCAAATGTATCTCTCGATTATAGTGTAATATGCATTTTTAATAAAAGACAATGTCAATAAAAATACTTATTCAAAGGAAATGAACAAACAAATCTTGAAACAGTTTCATTATCTGCATTAACATTATTTCTGACATCCATAACAACAAATCTTCATAATAACTTTTATAAACGTCCGTGATTTTTCCAGGAAGCAAACCTCTATATGTTTTTGTTATTGTCTTTGCTTCTATCTCTTCCGGATTATTATGGCTTTTCGCCGTATCCTCTATTGATGCTGCCGCGGTTGTAAATAAACGACATGACAAAAGAAGATCACATTGCCACAAATCCTTAAATATTTCAAATAGAGTCTAGTTAGAATATAGATAATTTTTAAAAAAGTATGTATGAATAATTAAAATTAAGTAAATAATAAAATCGTGTATCTACTATCACGGGCGTTTGCCTCTCGATTAGAACTGATAAATAACTATGGATAAATAATTATTTAATGGTTCACAGTTTTGTTATTATATTATCTTCTATTATTATAGAACTGAGATATACGTCTGAATAACGTAATGTATGTATAGAAACGATTCTCATTTAATGCATAATAAGACATCACAAAAATATATCATCCCACTTTGCCGTAACTCAATTTTACGTTAATTACGTTAAACTCGTTTACATTTCTGACTTCGTTTATCATTTCATCACATACTAATGACAGTAATTGAAATTGGAGCTATTTAGTAAAATTTAATATTAATACACATTGATAAAACATAACAGTTATTCTCCAGTTTTTACAAACCTTGTTTTACTTACAAATAACAAACTTATGAAAATACATAAATTGACCCCATTCGCGTGACCTTTATAATGCGACAAAAGTCACTCGGATGTCGAACTGTCAGACCGTGTACAATTCGAGCAATTCACTGATTAATACATCAGCCGTACGATATACTGTTGAATAGCGTATAAAATAATATTGCAAATGAAGCTTGGAGTATATTCGGAAGAAAAAATTAGACCCTGCGTTTGGAAGAGTCTTTGGACCACCCTCGGTGATGCACCACGCGTGAGACAACATATAGGTTTATATGTGAAAAAGTTATTACTTATAAGAAAACCGTCGCCTGTTGCCAAATATGTTGACTATTTTTACGTGCTAATCAAAGTGCTGATGTAGTGGCTAATCTAAGAAGTTAATCAAAGCATGGCTAAATGTTTAGTATTATCGACTTCATGAATTGCAGAAGTCGACTGGTTGTGCAATGAAGGTCCTGCTGGTAGGAGCGTGAAGGCTGAATATATCTCAATAACTTTGAAATGAAAAGAAATATTAGGATTTATCGTAAAAACGGTAACAATTATTTGACGTAAGGGGAGAAATATAAGGTCATTTTTTCTTGAGCTTCAGAATCTATCCTACCCCCAGAATCACCACCTCGTTCGACCAAATAGATCATTAGACTAAGTATGAGTAACGATGATCAACCCGAAAGCTAATGTCGCAGAGCAATTGTCCATGCACGGCATTTCTACCTTTGCCACTTCGATCTTAGACGAGTTTTCCCTTTTTTTCGGCCCTCATATTCTGAGTGCACTCGCGCAGGCAAGCTCTAGCGAGGGGGCGAGGACGGCGGTGCTGTCAAGGATGAAAGAGGCAGGATGACAGCCAATGGCGAGTTCTCCGATACACGCGCAACCGCCGGTAAATATTTCGTAAATTTGGTAACCTCTAAAAGTTATTGAGATTTCGAACGTTTGAAAACGGATGCGAAAATGACTCTGTTTTGCTACCGAAAGCCAATCTTCCGCATCCTGAGCGTTATGAAATGCGTTAGAGTGAGAAGTTTCAAACAGTTCTTAATGCTGTCCAGAGAAGTCGATAGTGCAGGCGAAGGCGCGATAACTTAGGACTCACATGTTTTAAGGGCGGCAGAGAGGATGTACCTCCGGACAGTAGGTAGGCACCGCTAAATATTGCGATGAACAGTCCTTCACTGGTGGTTCGTAAGTTACGCTTCTCTCAACATTTTTAAAAATGGAATTTGCTAATTATCCAGAAGTAAATGGTTCGTTTCATTGTGTTAGAGAGCAATTACTAAGGACGGAATGTCATAGTATTGAGATTTCGAAAAGCTCAAAATAAAAGACAACGGTAGAGGTAGCTCCGGGATACTTGAAATAATGTTCAATATTTGCCACTGGCGACAGCAAAAGTGTGGCTGTACAATACTGCGTGGACAGCATCAGTGGGTTACGCTGGCTGTGTAATAAGCCCTCGTTAAAATGTATTGTTTTGTGCCTGGTTTGCATTAATCTTTCGGCTATTCAGAATCAGTTGTACGTTCGTGTGATAATGCATCAAGTCAAGTTTCGTTTATTATGTGAATGTTGATGAGTAGGAATTTAAAGAAAATATTTCCTTCAATTGATTCAATATGATTTTCCAGCTTTGTTGTATATCTCTCATTTCAAGTTTCTTTTCCTCATGGATGTATTTTACTTTCTCTTATAAGTACTAGTATAAAAATTACAGAAGTCCTACTAATTTTGGGACTCCTCCATAACTTCTAAACGGTGTACGGTATCCAGATGCAGTTTTCGCTCAACAATGCAGAATCGAGGGGCAAGATATGCCCTAGAGACATTATTTTATATATTTTGTTTCGAGAAATTTATTCATCTTTCAGTTTTGGAGTGGAACTATATATTTTTCTCTCTAGCAATGTATAGGACAAAAAGAGGTTTAGAATAATGTAATGTATGTTAATGTTTCGTTAGTAAGTTGAGTTCAAAATTATACTTTCTGAAATTTCATTTCAAATTAAAGGACTAATATATCCCAGTTTTGGAATTTACGACCATGATGTAATTAGGAATGTAGTTCGCGGATTTGGTCGGAGTGACTGGAAACAAATTAAACCATTAGTTTGTCGATCTTTGGGAACGCTATAAATCTATAAATTTATACTACACAAGTTATTAACATAATATGCATAAAATGATACAAGATGTACACCTTTACTAAATGATAATGAAAATTTACAATATCTCAGCCAAATTATGTACATGTTCCAACCCTCCACATGGAAATGCTGCAGCGCAGGATTCTATCCATATCACGCCAGACTCGGGCTAATGCACCAAAGCATATGAATGAGAATTCTACTATAATTGAATCGCCCAATGCAGAAAGAGTACATCGTACATTTTCACAAATGTACAGTAGATTAAAACGATATGCAAGAAGACTTACTAATATTTTATTTTGTATTTTTTCTGCAGAGACGTTTGCACTATCTAAACGTATCATACTACAAAATACATTGAAATATTTTTAACCTATACGTACAAAATGACCCAATCAGAGCGGTGTGTCTCAAAAGTTTATCGCTTTTTCTATCCGATTTTTCTCATCGCCAATCACAAACTGTGACTCATGTGTCTTAGGAGGTGGCGTACATCTATCGCTATGTCGATGTCCAAAACTGCGTATGTATTAGAACATAACCTTTCGATTTTAGCAAAGCTTTCAGTTATTTTCAGTATGTGGAGACTTTGGAACTCGAACAATTTTCATTCTTGGAATAGACCTTTATATACCACGAGTTCTTTGGAAATACGCAGATAAATTCTCCTGCTTCGCGAGTCGTGATTTATCGACATTTGCAAAGCACTGGCAATGAGCTAGAAAGGGAAAATTTGGAACTCACCGAAAATATTGATTTTATATAGAGCGGAGATGACGGAGAGCCTTGAAGTATACCTGCCTTCACTGTTTTCGTATTAGAGTGATGATTATCAACTACAGCAACGGCGAAAGTTATAAATTTTTTTCTTCTTGGCCTTATTGGACGGCTTAGGAGCGTGCGGTAGATGCATGTAAGTGTTATATCTGGTCGGCGACATGACTTGTGTACCTACCTTCCCGCTTGTTACAGTGTGGGGCGGGATGTACCAGATAGCGTTCTGTACAGACCTACGGACACATTGGAACCCTACCTCAGCGCGGCATTCACCAGCTGGCTTCCAGGGTCTCGCTACGCCAGTGCATATTTAGTAAGAACGTACCGAAAATACAGGCCCATGGGTCACTCGGTGTCAGAGTGGGAAACTGGCACGTGCCCTGGTGGGCATGCCTCGAGGTTAGCGAGCTTCGGCTAGCGCACAGAGGAGTATTTTGCATGAAAATCTGGCCAAAATTATTTCATAGGTCTATCCAAGTCCAAATGCAATAAAACGCTTTGTTTGTAAATATAGATATATTAATATAAAAACATAGAATTTAATCATAGATATCCCATAGAAAAAATAGAAAAATAGAAAAATCAAAAAAATCATAGGAAACATAGATACAACATATAAAACAATATAAACAGCAATAAGAACAAACAGAAAACGAGAAAACATGGCTAATGCATAAACAAAGACCCAAAAACGCTATTCCGATAGTGAACAATCCGATTCTTGTTCGTCTTCATTTGTTTCTGTGTTTTCTGTTGCAGGCAGCAAAAGTTTGAGTGTTTCAGAGGAGAATGGCTTACTTTTCCTTTGAGACCTTTTTCTTATGCTGCTTAACAGTGGGTCCGAACTTAAAGGAGTCTGTTTAATACATCTCTGTTGCAGCTTTCCGCGAAAATTTCTCGCAAAGTTTTGCCTATAAATTCTAAGTGCTTTGTTCCGAGCCTCTGCCGCTTCTTCAGACAATTGGCCGATAGGCAAAAGAGCATGTTCAATAACTGTGGCACCATGCACAAGAATCTTGTGTATTGTAGGTGACATTGGGATGCCATCCATACAACTCTACATATATTTTGGGCAGATTCTTTGCAGTACTGGGCAAACTTCTCACGTCAATTCTGTAGCACTAGAAAGTGTTTGAGTATTATTTTAAACTTTTGTATTAAAGTTACATTGAGGCCAGTGATTCTGAGGCTGTAGCGGATCCTCGAAAATCTTCTTGATGTGTTTCCATCATTTGTGTTCCTGAACCGGCTTTTGGTATATCCACTAATAGTCCCATTTCTTCTCGGAATTTTTTGAATCAATGCCTTCGTTTCTTTGAAAATCTTCTTTTTCATTAGTTCTGATCTGCCATTTCTTGATAGGTATTTTGTAAGCTATATGTAGAAGAGATTCAAAACCGAATCCTTGCATGCAGAATTGAGAGTCCGAACTTCAGAGCTGCAGGATTTTCTTCCTTTATATTATCCAATTTGTTAAAATGTTTGGATGTTTTGCCACAAATGTAGCATCGCATTGTAGAAGATGAAAGTAGCAGCATTGCAGACCTTTGCATCCACCATTGTGGCACTAAAATGTGCTGAATATATGCGGTGTCATTGGTAGTTGCGATTTCAGTCTTGTTAGGTTTTTGGCTTGCTTTTCTACATATTCCAGTTCTTCATTGGTAATGTCTTTAGTTTCATGTATGAAACGTATTCTTATTGGCCTGCAATACCATAGACGATGGCACTGGATTCTGCCATACGTCTTGTTCTCATTACCGGTATTTATTCGCAGGCGTAAAGGAACAAGGAACTTGAAAAATATTCGCGTCACTGTACGAACTATTTTCAAACCTCTGTTTAAACTGCACCTGCTGGGATCCGTCGCAGCCCCATTTTGAAATAAGTTCGAATTCTGCTTTGTTCTGATGTCAAAGTCTCTAAAACGTCTTCCAAATATTTACACAATCGCACTGAAGTATGGTCCAGTAAATCTTGAAGCCGAATCTCGGCGTATGTTTCCGTCACTGCATTGATTGTTCCTTGAGCACGCTTTTTTGGCTTCTTTATCAGTGAGTAGAAGGGTAAATGTTTTGCTCGCACTGTGCAATATTTCCCATTGTTTTCTAGTAAATCGCTTCTACGAATATTGCTAATGCCTCTGATGGCGTAAGTTTTTGCACAGTTTCTTTTTGCGTTTTAACAATGGTTCGTCGGAACTTTGTAGCTCGTGTTGGTGTGACTGTTATATCTTTAATAATTTTTGATACGTCACAGTTTCCAGCAGCTCGTTGACTCATTCGAGCTGCATACGTCAATTCATCAACAGGTACGTGCTCCCGCAAATGTTGAGTCTTGCGCCGCTTACTTCGATCACTACATTCCGCGAAATCTTGATAGGCCGACCCGCCTTTGGTACAGTCCAAGTAGGCAATTTTACGCAAATGCTAAGCCAATTTCTGTTTTGTTTCAAAAAACGTTCTTCCTTTCTATTAGCCGCTGTCCATCTATTCTTGAAATCGGACTTGAAATAGCGTAGAACACGTCTTATTCTACCTTCTTCTGTACCTGGACAACGGGTGATTTCTATCAACTTCTTCTCCACAAATAACAACCTGTCATCTATTTCTTATTAGGACATTCTTGCATCAGTTTATATAGTGACATTTTCGTCATCTCCGTTACAATCTCAGAAGATTCTGCAAAAGATAGAAAACGTTTGTAACATTCGAGAAGAACAACATATACACCCATAATTTCAAACGGGCAGTATCCAATGGCGCAAATATGCGCAAGGTTTTATTGATATCTTAAAAGACATGTTTAAGTTTACAGAAGTGCAAAAATATCTCCCGATAAGGCCCGACACATGTACTTTTAACACGATTATAGTAATATTCTTTTATAAAAATCTTATTTTTATCGTCACCAAACGTAGCTGCAAAATACAACTACTTTGCTACAAATCACGTAATTCATATACAGTATTAAAGGGTTTTTCCTCAGGTACCTTATGGTCTCGTTTCCGCGGCTTTGAGGCGATGGAGAGACCATTGGGGTGAATACCAGAAGGCGAAAGGTTAGAACTCGGTAGAATGTAGGTATTGTAATCGGCTTAAAAGGCCTTCGGCCTAGCCACATTGGATCAAGTTTCTAATTTGGCTGTAATAATTACCTATTAAATAAAAAACATACCTTCCCTTCCATCTCCATAAGTTTTATAACACAAACGAAATGTAGAAGAACACTGCAAACGAGAACGCCATGAGCTCGCACTTCTGAATCGCGATTACACCAGGGGACGAGGCGATTAGTCACAGGACTGTTCTCAGAAGACCCTTATCTGTCCACGAGGTGATGTCATGAAGGTTTAGGTTTCGGAAAATCACAAGCACTGCGCCTTGGAACGATATTTCATTTTATGACTTTTGGCCAGCTTTTCGGTACAAATACTCCTCTGTGCAGCGCCAGGAAGTGAAGGAATCACGTAATCAGTAATTCTTCTTATGACTTGGAAGAGTCGAAGTGGTAAAAAATAACTCACTGGCATTGAAAGGCAGAGATTCAAGGTTCAATCATTAAACGCAGTACTTTCATCATGTATTTCTATTTGTTTCCTTACCTGTAACCTAATGATTACTATTAAATATTATGATACTTTATGTACATTACGTTTTGTTAGTAGAAGTTGAAAATATGAACCTAGCTAACTACTCTGAACTCAGATTTGAAAAGACAAATTGGCCGAACGAAATCAGGTTTCTCATTTGGAAGGGATAAGTTATTCCATTTAAATGTTACAACAACGATGGAAATCGAAAGAATCTCTATTGTGTCTAAACCTGCATTACGCAAAATCTCTTTTACTGGTTGCTGTATGCAACATTGCTTTTCCCGAGATAGCTCCACTATATCCACAGAACCGCAGCATTTCTCCTCACGTCCAACAACAAAACCAAAATCCGTGGTGTTGTACATTTCAAAGGACTCTATAAAACTCGGAGCGTTACATTGACGAAGGCCACCTTTAAAAGTCTGCCCTTCCTTTAAGGTGACCGTGGGCACGATAGCGAGAAATCACCGTCGTTTGTGTCGGGCGTCGGATCCTCAGAATAATCTGCATCGATTCCCCGCGAAGATCCGCGAGCGCAGCGCCAAGACCTAAGCGCATTAGTATCCGCGGAACCGCCGGGAAAAAGTGGCAGCGGAGCGGGCGGGACGCGGTCGGGGCGCGGAGCGGGGGAGTTGTGCGGGGGCGGGGAGCGGGGATGGGGAAGGCGAGAGGGAGGGAGTCCGGGGCGCGCGCAACCCGCAAGGCGGTGCGACCTATCTCATGCCCTCCCTGCGCGCGGCGAGGCGCAGGAGGGGAAGCGGGGGCGCGGAGAACGCTGCCGCTGTGCGGAGAGGTCCGCGGAGGGCGAGGCGCGGCGCCCAGGGGCTGCGGGCCAGTAGTGTGGCCGGGCGAGGAGGGGGACGAGGAGTAGTACGCAGGCGGTCGTGGTGGAATTTGGGGAGGCGGCAGCTGTTGTGAGGCGATGGCGGTTGCCTTATGAATGCGTGAGCTGATACGACAGTCAGGAGATGAAGGAACGGGGCCAGAAAGTGGTTAGACGGCGGGCCCACAAGGCGGGCACCAGAAGATGATAGAGGCTGAGGTGTCGTTTCGTGAGAAAACAGGTCCAAATAATGGAAAACTGCGCCAAACGACTGATTTGAAGACACGGCTGGATGAAGGCCGAGGCAGCAACGGAATTAAAGGTACATCGGGAATGACATCAGCAACCGTGGTGACCGGTTTGTTCGCGTGGATGTGACACAGTGCGCGGGCTGAAAGTCGGCAACGCTTCTGTGCAGCTGGGTAGGGCAACGCGGGGGGGGAAGTCTCCGACAGGATCTGGGAGGCAACGAGTACGGCGGAGTTCGTCGCTGGGGCGTGGTGGCCGCGGAGTGCCTAGACCGGGAAAGGGGCGCGGCGGCGGCCGGGCAGCTACTGCAGCGGCGGGGCGGAGCGGAGAGCGATGGGTGGTCTGCGGGGCGGCGCCGGCGCTGCGCCCATGTCCCGGGGTTGGGAGCGGGAAGGACGGCGCGTGGGGAGGGGCGACCGGTCGGGGCGGCGCGAAGGGGAGGGCGCTGACAGACGCTGCGAAACTGTCGCCGTCAGCCTCCGGCGGAAGGTTCCGCTGAAACTTTTTCTTTAAACCCTTAAAAACACATTTTGCGCAAAAGGCCTATAAAAGAGGAAAAGTTGCGTTAAAAAGTGAAAAACGATAAACTGGTTGTTGAGGAATCACTAATTGTTTAAAGTTGTTGCTTTATCGCTGCGGTGACAACGTGAGGGAGGAAGGAAGCTGGTTGCGAGAAAAGTGGAGAAGGGTGGCGCGCTGGAAGGAAGCTTATTTTAATGTGTTTATATGGCTTCAAGAAAATTTAGAAAGGCAGTGTTTTCTTACTGGCTTTCAGCAACTCTAGTTATCGTTAAAGAATGTCTCTGCAAAATGTACAGGCCTTTCATGTTTCTGGCACTCAGCGCCCGTTTCAACACGAAGTTTATTTGAATGCTACTAACTTTCTATGTGCTCTTACGAAGTATTCCTGCGAAGTGATCGCTAAAGCAACAGTTATTTTCTATAAAATACAAGTTTGCTTCTAAAGGCTACTTAATTTTCAAAAAGTATCACGATACACTGCGTTGAGTTTAAATTTACAGGAATATTCTTTATTGTGTTTAGACTCTTGGAAAGTTAGTGCTGGGAAAAGATTATTGCAGTGAACGTTTATAAAAATTAATATCAACAATTAATTTTTTTTTTATAATTGTATATATGATTAAAATAATTTTTATTAGGTCGAAATGTATCAGACCGTTGGTTACACGACTTTTGCAATCATTGTATCTGTACTTTATCTTGTTACATCTCTCGTATGTTGCGTGCACGTCAATGTTATTTTAATGACGCTCCAATTATATGTTTATATCGGAATTGAGGGTATAGTGTTACAATCGCACCGTAGTTAATATTATATTGTAATATTCCGTGATATTGAAACAGAAAGAATATGCGCTAATGTTAAAAAAACTGAAAGAAAAAGAACTGAAGTGAAAAGTAACTTGTAGGGAATAGATTTTTTAAATGAAATCTGTACTTGAAAGACATTTTGAAAGAAAGTTCGTGTACTATGATTCGAAAGTATGAGAATTTTGTGAAAATTTTAGTTTTTATAACGATTTTCTTCCGAAAACGGCTCCAATATTTTTCTGTAAGTTTTCTCTTCGTATGTAGGAAAGAATTGTAAACAAATTCGTGCCAGTAAAATTTCGACGAACTGTCTTGCTTTTCGAAAATTGCAAGATTTTAACATTTAATAATTACAAAATTGTAGATAGATTTTTTTTAAGAAAATCTGTTCCAAAGGCACAGCTCTTTTAAAAACTAAAAAGTATTACATATTTTCTAAAAGGAAACCCAGTAATTTTGGGAAATTTTATAATTCAAATTAATGCAATTTATGAGAAAACACATTTTCTCAAAAACGCTCAAATGTTTTCTTTAATTTTTCCACGCATAATACAAGGGACGCTAACAATGGCGCAGGTCTCGTTTTCGTTGATTGCTATGAAAGTTCGAAAATTGCAGTCTGGAAATAATGAACAAAAAAATTAGATTTTTATTTGTCGGCCCAAGTTGGTGGGTCAGAGCGACTGCTAGTGTAGAATTTTCGCGCATGGTAAGTTAGCTCGGTGGACCAGAGTTCGGTCTCGTGCGAAAAATTCATGGTTTAAAACTTTTATAGGTTCATGTAGTAGTGAATATTGTGATCTGTTACAAATGATGGGAATTATGTGCTGTTGTAGTGCCGCTAGTTACATATTTCTAATAAAATAGTAACCCACCTCCGCGGGCCTACAACTACCGAAAGGAGAACTCAAAATGTGCATATTGTGAAGCTACATTTTGTCCACAAGAAAAACAAGGGCCTCTCAGCATTTACTCAATGAATCAGGTACACGACGAAAATTTCATCGAGATGAGGGTCACTGACCAGAAGCTGTAGTACATTATTTTTGCAGGAATATTATGTCTTTAAGAAGATAACACAACACATTAACTAATGCACTATTCTGTATATTATGGATAAAATAATATTTTTGTTCTTGACGCTCAATAGTTTCTAAAGGTATAGTAACTGTTCTGCCGAAAAAAAAACAAACCTTCTGGACTTCAACATAGATAAGTACGTCAGATTTAACAAATTACATGTTCGAAAAAAAATAGACAAAGCAATGGTAAGATTCAAATCTCTGAAGGAAGGAAGCACATGGGTGGCATTTTGCTTATGTATAGCAACGTACTGCGTAATTTTATGCTGTAATCTAAACGTCTGTGTACAATAGGATGAACTTCCCAAACTATTATGCCATATCTCAGGCCAGAGTATATTACATTTGCCAAACACGCAACGACCTGCAAGAAGTCTGACTTAATTTAAAAGAATTCTGAAAGGGTACATAATGGATATAAAATAGGGTTTTTAATTCAGTTATATGAATACTCTATTTGAGTTTTGACTGAGACCCCGAAATTTTGTTACTGAAATGTCAGGCAATTGCATATTAATTTCAATGTAGTACATGCGATTGCGTTTTCAAATGCAAAATGCATTGAATCGCTTTTCTACTTTCTTGCCCTTTCTAACGTAAAAGGGAAAGAAATGTAATCGTGCACCGGAAAGAGGGAATTTTGGACACAAAGACTTATTGTCGGATCCTGGTAAGCAAAAGTGAATAAATCCAGTTGCTAAATATAGAAAAATACTTTAACACGTGGTGTATTATTTGTTTCTTTAAAGAACTTTCTTATAACTCGCAAAAACTGTTCTTCAATTTATAATGGAGAAGGGCATTTTGTTTGCGCAAAAAGAAAAAGAAAAAGATTGGGCTAAGACTGCTCAATTGAAAAGAAATGGAAAGAGTAAATAATATTCTTTCGTGCAAGTACGAATTTTCTACTCTTACGATCGATGTTCGAGGATATCCAATCTAGGCTACACCGGAAATTCGATATGAAGGTAATTGGGTGATTGATGGTATGATTGATGACTTTGGATGTGTTCTTCAGATATGAATTCGTGTTGTATTTCACATACTCTTTTATGTGTAAATGCGATCGAAAGCTTCAATTTCCTCTTTGAGCAGGAAAATCTCGATCGAGCTACCGGCAATATTGCCTCAGAAGGGTGACTCTTGACTGGAACCTGGCTCGCAACTGACGCTCCGGCGTTCACAGCTCCCCACACCATCAAGGGCCGTTGCGTGGGTGACGCGCAACGGCTAGCCCTGATTGGCTGGGGTAGCGTGATCTGCCGGAGGCCAGCGCGACCGCTTTATTAAAGGCAGATTCAACCCAAATAAATTATATTTACAATTGGTGTAAACCAGGTGGGCTCAGATACATAAATAAACATTACGGGAATGACACGCTTTTCTAACAAGGTTATGGAAAACCGCTACATTATCAATAAACAAGTGAGTATAAAATTCCTGAAAATGCAGCAATGCGCACAATGCCGCATCAAATTCAGTTTCGAAGATCCCAGGTCTCGTAACAGGAGTCCAGGCGGCAGGCTCGTTGAAATCTGGCGCGTAGTAGCGCACGAGTCGAGGTCGCGTCCGCGTGACGATCACGCTGGGGTTGTGTTGGCGCCGGTGGTGACGGTGACGGTCGCAGCCTCCGGATGAAAGGAATCGCCGCCTTGGGCGCGTCTCGGGCGAGGCGCGCCAAGGAAGGAGGCGTTGGCGGCTAGGGTGAGCCACCTATCATGCTGGCTACGGTGGTGGCGAAGCGGGGCGAGCTTAGCCAGCTCGGAACCGCCGCGACCGCACGAACGTAATCAAGGTCGGCATGGATGCTGTGGTTTCGAGGTTCAGAATGACCCGAGATACTTGAGGTTGCGTGTGGGTTCAAGCTGGCTCTTTTCCTTGTTGATCGGAAACCGGCGCGGAGCAGACGGTCGACATCCTGGTGCAAAAGCTGTGGATCATCGCTAAGCAAAGTATATCGTCGTAATAGACGAATGATTGTGCGTGGCACCATTGTTGGAGTGCCGCGCGCATCGCGGTCTGCATAAGGTAGGGGCTTAGTGTCCACCCCATGGGCAGGCATGTGAATCTGTAGCACTTAGAAGAAACCATGAGGCCCAAGAACGGGCGAAAGGATGGATGAATAGGTACATGATAGAAACCATCAATTAAAACCAGTTTCACTGCATACGTGGAGGTACGAACCGCTGCCAAAACGTGCAGGGGGAAGGCAGGTAGACCGGTGGAGGCTGATAGCAGGGGGTCCAGGCAGACATATCATAGATAACGCGGGTCTTTCCCCCGGGCTTGGCTACCAGGCCCAGGGGAAAGGCGTTTACGACACACGCGGGTTGCGTTGCTTCGAGTATACCGGCACTACAAATGTTCTGCGCCGTGTGGCGTAGTCTGGTGCTAGTTGGTCGCAGAGCAAGGGGCACGGTAGCAGGCGGGTGGTGAAGAACTCCCGTTATGAAGAGAGGGTGGTCCACGCAGGCGTAGAGCGCGCGTGGAACACCTGCGGAGGGATGCTGCGTAGAGGCGGCCGGCGCGGGCCGGTCCGGGCCAGAGGGACGCATCGTCGCCGTCGCGCTCGGTGTCGCGTTCATCTCGTTCCGGCTGATCTGTGTTGTCCGGATTGTCCTGGGCGCTGGGCATTTAAGATTGGGCGCCAAAGGCCCAATCGACAGGATGTCTTCTTGGGGGCGGGATGCCTTGCAGCTCCTCGAAGAGATCCAGAAGCTCGGAGCTCGGAGTAGTCGACCCATGGGTGGCGCGGGGGCGAAGGACGCCCGCGCTGCCGCTTGATGCGCCGCGTGCATCCAGTGATGCCCATTGCTGCGTAGCCGCCGCCGTCGCCTGCGCGTTGGCGCGCGCGCTGGCGCACGCGTGCGGCCTCTTGAAAAGGGCCGGTCCCGGCCCCGCGCGCGACGGGAGGCTGCTGTGGCGCGGGCAGAGGTGTCGGTATCGAATTTTGATCCCGAAGTCCTGGCAGTCTTCTGCGTTCGCCGCGGCGACGCGCCAGCCGTGGCGCAGGGCGATCACAGGAGGCACACAAGCATTGGTCCGGTTCCTCGAGGTCGTGGAACTGGGGACGGAGCATGGCGAGCAGGCGCGACTCTACCTGGTCACGTTTTGCTGTTGTGGGTGCGCCCTTGCGCCGTCACCCAGTCCCACGCTGCCTCGAGGTCGAAGTTTTGATCGCGCTCCTGTTGTTGTCGCTGTCGATAGGAGGGCTCTAATGGTGTCGGCGATAATTTGTAAGTCTGGTTTTACATTCTTGCTGTCGGTGACGCCGCGTTAAGTCGGCACCAGATCACTTAACGCGGCGTCACCCGACAGCCAAGAATGTAATATTGACTCTGGCCGGGTAGCCTACGACTTCATTGTGAAGTCTGGGTTGCCTCCGTCATTGTCGCGCGGGACGGGCTGGCGAAGTCCGTTATCACCGGCAATATTGCCCCAAAGAAAAAAAGGTGTGTATGGTGTAGTGGTGTGATGTCTGGGAACGCGCGGGCCAACCCATAGTACCACCACGTCCTATGCAACGTCGTGGGAACTTAATGTTCGACAAGTTAGTGGCCACGTTTGAGTAGTGTGCAGGGTAACCGTCACGCTGAAACCGCATATTCATACGTTTCTCCAACCTCACAACTTCACAGTGTAGGTTGAATCTTATAAATTCCGCATATCGTGATCTATTTAAAGTATTTTCCAGAAAAAAATGGTCCTATAATTTCATCACCATTACACACCTACATTCACTCTCCATTAGCGCTGTGTTCTAGACGCGGAGGCAGCGTGGATTCTTTACTGCCTAATAGTGCATATTTATTAAATTCACGTTACCATGTCTAGTGAATGTTGCTTGATCAGTAATTAATACCCGATCCCAAACGTGCTGTCATCCCTATCTGACCCAGAGCACATCTACAAAATGCTACGCGCTTTTCAAAATCTCGACCTCCCAGTTCTTGATGAAAGCAAACGTGGTAAGGGTGGAATTTGTGGCGGTTTAGATTGCGAATCACACTGGATTGGCTTACACCTACAACTTCGGCAATACGTCGTGAACCTACGTGTCGATTAAGTGATGTCAGTACTGCGATTTCACTTTCTTCATTCGTGGCTCTTCTCTTCTCTTTCTTTACTTAAGCCTGTTTTAACGGTCATTTTTCATCATTTTCTGTACAGAAACTGGATGGAAAAAGGACGTTCGGTTCTATGCGTACCGAAACTGGATGAACGTGATTCCAGCGTTTTACACGGTCACTCCTGGTCTGTACGTAATCGTGATGAAAATACTTCTCGAAACGCCGCAAAAGCGCTGGAAGTTTAACAGTTGAACATCGCATTTACGAAACAAATGAAATTAGCGGAAGAATGATCAGATAGTTACGAATTCGCAGAGTAAGGAGTAGAAAGATGTGTGAGGTATTGTGGTTTTATTTGAGAGAGGGTTCACTGAACGCAAAGAATCAATGTCAAACAACACTCAAAATTAAACAACACGTGCCCACGCTAGCATCAGATATATATATATATATATATATATATATATATATATATATATATATATAATATATATATATATATACTGCGTCTCAACATGGATACCCTAGGAATAACCCATTTATGCAAGTTGCATCTCGGCTCTGACGCGTGAGATCATATTAATCTGGAATGTTAACGTCCATTCATCATCGACCATTCTAGGAATTACAACTGGCCGCGCCAGCGTAGACAACATTTGGAGAGCGATCTTTTCTTCCATGGAAAACTCACCTTCATCATAAATGGTTCCATCCTAATGCCCTCTTTGAATAACCTTCGCGGAAGATTCTCCGCATTCCATTTACCCAAATCTATCCGCATTAACGCTTTAACGTTTCTCAAAACTCGCTAGAGTATAAGTCTTCATAAGGAAGGGCTTCGACTTAATGAATACCTTATCCTCACTTCCACTTTCCTTATCGAACACCCAATCTCTCGATTTAAAATAGAAATACATTCTAGACAACCAGTCTCTGTCCTCAGCTCTGCGCGTCATAGAGACGCATTATAAATAAAATCCTGGAGTATTAACTAACATCAACGAAAGAAAATTCAACCCTATTCCACCCGCCGCTACAGGTAGAGTAGCTTTGGGCGCACCTGCTCGCTTCGGGCTCCGGTCGAAGATGACGGAGCTCAACCGATCAAGAGCTCGCCGTTGCGTAGGGACGCGCAACGGCGGCTCCTGATTGGTCAGGGGCCCGCCGCTCCGCCGGAGGCCACGCGCGACCGGGCGTCCGCTTTATTGTCATGTGAGGGTACTATACAATTTCAAAGTAACAAAATTGAAAGCAATGTGAGCCAGGAGGCAAATCACAGGGTCGTTAACATGAGTAACCTTACGTCTAAAATTGTACATAACACTCATATTATCTACATACAAAATAGTTCGAAAACCAATGTGGTCTACCAGGGCGCCGAGCGCCGCGAGCGTTTCCGCGTGGTAGATGTCGGCGTGTGCGGGGGCGTCCCACACGCGCGTAGCAAATTCGGTCGTCCAGGCACAGTTCTTGAGTGTGGCGTCGGAGTATACCGTTACCGCGGGAAGATCCGGCGGGGAGGCGTGATGAGGCAGATGGTGTAGTCTGCGGATCCAGGTTCCGCCAGTTGTGCCAGAGGCGAATTAGTCTGGCGAGGGGGTAGGAGGCGGTGGAGGCCACCGACAACCATCCTACCATTCCGGCAAATGAGAGGCGGAAGTGCTGGTCTTGTAACCATGAGGTAGGCACATTACGCACGGCCCTCAAATAAGCTGGATCAGCGCGCACAGTCTTATTTGTCAGGTCCAAATACACACCTAAATATTTAATAACAGAAACAGGAGTAAGTTGAGACTTAGATTCATTAATAAGAAAACCGTGATTACGGAAGGCTTGCACGTCCGCCACTAGGTCTTCTGCACTGTTGGATAAGAGGAGAAAATCATCGTAGTATACGTGGGTCGTGCTACGGCAGATCTGGTGTGCCGCCGCCGTCATGGCCACCTGCATGATCAGCGGGGAGAGACCACCCCATCGGCAGAGCCGCGAAGCGGTAAAACCGCCCCGCGCACTCTATCGAGAAGTGGTCCTCGTCTCGCTGGCCATGGTACGTGGTGAATCCGTCGACCAAGTCGATGCGCACGGCGTAGAGTAAACTCGTACGTCCGCGAGCACCGACGTGGCCGACGGAAGCGAGACGGACGGCGATTGGGCGTACGCGGGCGTCCAAGGTGAGATGTCACAGATGAGGCGGTGGCGCCCGCCTCCCTTCGGTACCAAGAAGCACGAGAAGGAATTCGCGGGGGCGGACGCCACCTCTCAATGATGCCTGCGGTGGCCATGTTGATCAGGGTCTTGTGCCAGGGCCCGGTTGGTCGGGCGCCGGCGTCGTGGTGCACTGGAGGGAGGCCATGATGTACCCCTTGCAGAAAAATGGGGTGTGAAAAGAAGCGGATGACGTATATAAACCCACATCCCAGCATGCTCAGAAGTAGCATCTCGTTCACGAATCCTCTTCCAGCTCCTTCTCCGCCTGAGCATAATCGGCGGAGATTAAATCCGTTCGAACAACTCGAGCGTCGAGGGGTACAGAAGAAGATTTTAGGGACGCCCGAGAGGCATCCACTATCTGAAAATCCCCAAATTTAACTCTATGACGTCTAGTGTCGACTCTCATAACATACTCATAAACTAGAAGAGAAAGCAGGATCGCCATGAGCTCCGAATAACCTCTCGCCACTTTCAGTAAAAACGTTCGTTTGACCGACATAGAAAAACTCACTGGATTCATGATGCTGCGGGGCTTCACTTGGTATGGTCATAATATGTCTTTAGGAATATAAAGACCAAACCTCGCATAAGTTTGTAAGTCCTCCGCGCTATAAGGTAATATATAGCATTTTGGCACAGAAAAGACATGCCCCATCTTCCTATAACAATCAGCCAAAAAATTCACGAACTCATCAACGCTCGATGATGGAATGTCGCGCGAATGAATTCTGCAAATCCACTCCGAATCATCGCCAACCGCTTTCTTCTTTAATACAGTTATTTTCCTCCCTAAATCGGTATCCCCCAAACGCTCTATGATGCGCTCCTGCATCGCCAAATTTTCTACAGAGTTCATACATAAAGTAGTCAGCTCACCAGAAGCTTCACTCGTTAAATATATGAAATCTGATCCATCGTTCACAAACCCAACCTTAGGTAGTCCATAAGTAATCGTTTGCCGTCAAGGCATCCCATTTATCTTCTCGTAAAACATAAAAGTCTCCTCCGCTCATGAGTTTGGCCCCTGGCAAGGGTGAGCAGTTAACCATAGCGCCTACTCCCTTAACTTCAAATACGTCTTCAAACTTTAATGACGATTGCGAAGCGCGATCCCGAATTTGACCTTTTTCAAACGCATCCCGAACCGAAGTTAAATTTTCGTTAGGGATGAAAGAGAAAGGTTTTCGACCGTTATCCCACCACGATCCGTACAAAAACCCTAAACCCATACCATAGTCCACTAATTCGCTCCAAGTTAAGCGATCATTTCCGTAAAGATATACCCTTCCTTGCGGAGAGGGATCCATATTTTTAAACTCTTTTATCATTGGAAAGCGAAAATTCCACCCGACGCAATGGGAATCATATTCAGACAAATCAAATCTACGCAAAATGCTAGATGCCCCTACTGGCTGATATGGTCTCTATGAGTCCGCAATTCGCAACCCCGTCATCGATGCCGTCCCCGTAGTTACATGCGCGATGCCTCGGCGGCATAAGCCGCCTCGCTCTCCGAATTCCTTCTGAGCCGACGAACTCAACAACATGCGACGCGACCGCTACCTGCGCATGAATCATGGGCAAAGGGAGCACATAAATCGCTCTCGTGGCCTTATACGGGACGTCCCTATACCCCACTACGCCAGGAGACTTCAAAGTCATTTTCCGACTGAGCAGCGATCGAGAAAATCCCCGCTGCCCCCAAAGCACTGCCACAGCGAGCTTCTTACTCACTCGAACTTTAACTTCTTCACCATTAATTACCGCATCAACAACTTCTGCAGTAACTCCTGCACTAGTCGATTTCCAATAAGTTACACATTTCCGCTCCCACTCACTAGGTATCGTACGCTTAAAGCCCGTAGCTTCAGCGTCCTCGCTGAAATGCCTTAGAATCTCTTCAACCTTATCTCCCACTCTTAGCTCATCGGGTGCGCTTCGGAGCGCTCCGTGGGCAGACGCAAATTTCATCGCACGTCCGTAACCTGCTATTTTCATAATATTTAATATGAACGAACAACCAATAGTAAAGTCATCCAGACTTGTATCCGTCAAAGATGCCGAGAGCAGAGCTTCACATAGAAAATCTAACACAGACAAGCCCCACAGGTCTAGAATTCGTCTCCCATCTAAATACATATTCTGAGAAACATCACACAAAAAGAACGCCCGCATCATATCGGCGTCAGCTTCCACAGGAGTAGTGGCCCAAGACCGTACTTCAACGCAAGGTTCACCATTCACTAACCCGTGCTGGAACACAATCGGTTTTTCCCCACGCGACCCGGCATACCGTACTATAGCCCATATAACCTCTTATAGCTCTAATGGCGACTTTTGAGTCACCGCAATTTTATAGCGCACTCGTCTAAAACGGAATAAAGATTACCTTTTCCCACTCAGAATTATGCTAGATTTCCCAAAGAGATAATGTCATCTCACAATGTTCAATAGGCACTCTACAATATTCAGAATATTATAGAACCCGCCACATATCTCAAATTGGAGAAATCCCTTTCCGCACTTCTAATGGATTCAATTCGTCCGAGCGCATATCCCACAAAGGAAGCGCATCTCTATGCAATTCGATCCAGTGATCGTCGCAAAAACACTCGCCCATCTCTTAGTGGGCATGGACCCAAAGCTCAACGTTTCCGATTTAGCTCGTTGCAGCATGTACATATGCCATGATGCTTTTTCATCAATCTCGATCGTATCTAAATACACATCTTTAAGAAACGCGCAAGAAGTGTCACGTAAATTTGCGGAACGCTTCTTCATCTCTCTCCACAAGCCAAAATGTGGCGTTATGCCGTTATCCGTAAAGATCGGTTCCCTATGTAGTCCGGAAAGCCCGGTACCTTCTGGCCCAAATTAATGGTTCTCCCATCTTAGAACATTTCACGAGCACAGAATTGATAATTATCAATTCTGGCGAGCAAATCGTCCCAGATCGTCGCATTAAGAAAAGTCTGGCGAGACGGAGGACGTCGATCTGGATATAAGTCGCGATAGCTCACGACAGCTCTTGACTTATTCCTTTCTCCGCACACTTGTATCATGTCCCACATTTCTTTATTCGAGAACATTCTGTTACAAAAAATTCAAACGAGAGACTCGTTATTTTATTACTTATAAAAGGACGATAATAAACTCGTATAATCGTACCTCGATTGATCGACCATTAATATTGTATATCAACCAGGGATTGCAATGCAGCACTGTTTTCAATCCTGCGGTTTTTTGCTGGATTGACTTCAATCCTGTGGTATAGCATATGTTAAAGTTTTTTTAGGAATAAAAAATAATTTTCTACGGTAATAATCAAATCTTTATTAAAAATTGAAAAAATCCACAACACATTACTGTACTCAAACGACTATTTTAGTTCGTCTTTCATCCATCTTAGGAGTAGGTATACATCGATACCCGTGTTTATTTGCATCTAAGCGTGCTTTTCAGTTGACTTATTCAAACAGAGTACGAAATTGCGAAAAGATTGTATGCATACTAGTGCAACTAAATCATTTCATTACGAATATTTTCAATTTGTTCATATGTACTGTAGAAATCGTTACTGTAGATTTTAGCCTCCTTGATTTTAACATTGCAGACCGCCTTTCAAACGAAAACCAAGAATGCAAGTATCAATTTAATAATTGAAACCTTTGGGAAATATGTAAATATAGCAGATTAACTTACGTAACGATTATTAATGAACCGGCATCACAAAATTAAATTTTATTCGACTAATAATCAAACTAAATACTTCTTGTGCTTTGGAAATTCTCAGATAAATCCCGTCGTCGCTTCACGAATCGGTGATTTATTCATCCTTTGCAAAGCACTCATGTTATTACTTATGACAATTTTTAATGAAATGTGTTCATCAGAAACAAATCTTAAATAAAGTCATGTTCAATTTTGGAAAAATACAATACAAGTTCAGCTATTCGTCTACTTGTTTATTAATAAAAGCCCAATAACAATAACAAATATAAATATTTGGTAGTACTATCTTGTACTTTTGTAATCCAGTAAACCAAAATATTGATTCTAATATTTATTTCATTGTCTAATATTTATTTCATTTGTCATTATCAGATCAGTCTTTTATTGACAAAGATATAATATAATATGACTTATAATTACTAGTAGTCATTTAATTTTCTTACTAATTATTCAATGAAATAAGTAATGTAACATTTAGAATTTTGAAGTAAAAAGTCACTTCTCTTTTAAAAATATGATCTTAAAAACAAATATCATTACTGTGTTATTTCAGAAACTCTCTTTCCTGCATAATACTTCGACGCTCAATTTAAAGAAATGAAACTTGTCAATTATTTTTGATTTTGTACTTATTTTTCCGTAACTTTTAAGTCAGATGCAATCTTAGCTTTTTAAGTCGATGCAATCTTACAATGCACCCTTTGAGACTGTAAAATCTTTCATATCAAGCAAGCTGTTCCAGTGCGTGCAATCCAGGATTAAGCAATTATTTCCTGTCTCTTCGTTTCGTATTTTTGCAAAGACGGATCATTATGTGGCTACCTCCGGAACGTCTTTACCACTTTTCGAACTTTTTAATAACATCATTATAGTTGGGAATTACTCAGCGGGTTGTCTAGCAACAGTTACGCTCGAACCTTGGTCATCATTTATTTCTTCATCATCATCTATATCCAAATCAACGTCTTTTCTCAAGTTCTACATCTCTTTCAACTTGTTTTGGTACAAAATATCGAGCAGAGCTAACTGTGCGTCAGCGAAACAGTTGTTGATAGTGTGGCGTCGTGGTAGGAAATGACTACACAGACACGATCTAGTTACAATATTTATTTACAGAATATTATACAGTATGTACAGCTCTGGGGTTCCGTTCGCAATCTACCTCCGCGACTCCACGCACTCCTGCTCCATCTCCTGGCTAGTGCATCCACCACCCAGACGCTTTACGCGCCGGTGTCCCGACACCCGGTGCTACGCACCTCAGTGTCCCAAAGGGAAAGCACTACGCCAACGGGCCGCAGTTGCGTCCGCAGCGAGGCGATCTCTTAACGAACTCCCGTTCTTCCGGCCGGCTAGGGTTCTGGCGGTCATGTCCCCCCCCACCCAGCTTCCTGCACGTGGGGTGGCTCTAGACCACATGGCCAGCCAGCCTCCCTGACCGCCGGCGGGGTCAGGACCCTCTGCCCCGGGCCCACTTGCGTCCGGGGTGTTAATGGCTCCTTTTCAGTTGACAAAGCTACTAACAGTTTTGTACTAGCCGACCGGATGCACTTCCTCTGCTAAACTTTCTAAGATGGTCGAACCTGGCCGCCATGTGGTGACGTTACAATAGCGAGATACAAATTTGTCACTTTACCATGAACTTGCACCGTCGTTGTCATGCCGATAATATTGGTTTCTCAGTCAAGATCCAAACTCGGCAAGCGTTCTTTGATTAATCCAAT
>CAXIVR010000491.1:0-16095 GCA_964035755.1 Teleogryllus oceanicus
GAAATTTTTTTTTTGACTCACGAAGAAATATTTACAGCTTGGAGCGGGACGCCAGATCCTTTCAAGGTCGTGCAGCTCCTTTTCAGCGAACTTCTGGTGAATCGCTACCACAGTCCTTCAATTTTTACAATCTGACAATTCTCCGCGTAATGAATTTCTTAGTGAAACCCAAAGACGAGAAAAAAAAGCTGGAAATGAAAAAACTTTTCCCCTTGGCACATCTTTCCACTTCAGTATACGTTCTTAACGCTAAATATTTTTATTTCCTCTTGATAGAAAATAGTATATTTCTGCGTAATATAAATTTTTCTTTAAATTTGTGGTGGGAAGGGGGGCCTAATGTATTCTATCCATAACAAAAACCCCGGAAACTCTATTCTTATTTGTTTTCAAAAATAACAATTATTTTCTACCCCCATTGTATAATTCTGCCATTTCAGGGCCCAACCCGTGCATAATGATACCATTACATCATTTTTCATTTGATACGGTTCTTGACCAATCACAGAAACTCAAAAACCAAGTTTTCCCCTTAAATCTTTGAGAATCGTTCTAAAATGTTTTTTCGATTGTGCCCAAAAAATTCATTTAATGCCATTTTTTATCATTTTTAATTTCTTTTATTATCGTTTTTGTGTGGAATTTTTATAAAAAAAATTGATTTTTCACTTTGATCTAGGGCGTGATAGTGGTGGGAACATTTGACGGACGTTAAGATCAGAACTCAAGTTTGTGTTTATATGTTGCTGCCTGTGTTTGCCCTTTTAAAACCCCCAATTTCCCTTTTTGGGGGAAATGTCTAGTGAATCAGAGGAATTTCCCCAAAAATAAGAAAAAAAAAATGGCCTCGGTTATTGTGGCAACTTTTGTATTCCCCCCTGGGTTCAAACCAGCTGCCGCAGTACTAGGGTAGCGGGCCCAAAGGGTGTTATGAATCCACTGCCACGAAACGATTCAATGTGAAAGTTTAACACGAAAGTCTAGAAAAAAAAACACTCGTGGAACTTTTTAAATACTCTCTACCTCCTGTATCAATATCACCCCTGTTTGGACCCCTCTTTCATCATCGTTTTAATGTACTATTTTTTAAATTGCTTTCCGTCCTTAAATTTCATTGGGAAAATTATTACACATTTTTTATGTTATATTCTTTAAATAATGTCCAAAATTTTTCAAACCTAACAGTTTACTGTAAAAAAAACAAAATTCCGCATTTTTCAGAAACCTTAAACGCCATTTCTGAAAAGGCTACAAATTTTTCTTCAAACTTTCCCATATAGTGCTAATTACAGTGTTTAATATGAAAATTTTATTTTGATGTTTTCTTTTGTTTTTAAAAAATTACACAAATGTATTTTTTAAATTCTCTCTCTCCCCCTTTAATATGAAAATTTTATTTAGGACGGGGTTTTACTCTTCTTTAATATTCCAAAGTAATATTTCTTTTGTACTATTAGGAAAGCAAAAACCTAAAAATGTAAAAAACCAAATTTTTGGCCGATGATAGAGGGCATCTAGCCGGAAAATGGAAAAGGGTTTCACTGCTTACCCCCTCACAGTACCCAGTGGGTACTATCCATTTTGCAACCAATGAGTCATCTCAAAAAAGTCACCTCTTTTTAAGACATCTCAAAAAAAAATGGGATGGTATTTGAAAACCACGAGTTGATCTACGTCTAAAGGGGGTACGATATTGTCGTAATTGCCCCCCTATCGCCCACGAACCGATACCGACTTGGAATACGGAACTGATACCAAAAAAATTGAATTTTTACCAACTTTAACCCTCTAAAACCAAAATTTGGGAAAAGGGAAATATTTTTTGGGGAAATTTTTGGAAAACAATATGGAAGAAATGTATGGAAATTCGGAGAAGATGCAAACAATGGGAAGGGGGAAAAGAAAATTTAATATTTTTTGTTGTTCAAAATAAAAAAAGAGAACCCCAACCCATAATTTTGATAATACTTCATTAACATCAATTAACTTACAGGGGAACAACTTTAATTACAAACTTCTCACGAAACGCATGAACATACGACCAACACAACGGACTCAAACGGATACAGACTCCCCCGCCCCCGCGCACAGGGGTAAAAAAACAAAAAAAGGTGTCCCCCAAATTCTGCCAATCAACGCACCCAAAAAAAAAACTTAAATTGTTATTTTAAAAGTTTGGCGGGGCATGAATTGAAAATATGGAATTTTCAGCAAAAAACTACCCCATAAATACCCCTAGTCTCAACCAAAAATTATACTCTATAATTGATTACATCATTTTAAACAGAGAAAAACACCAGAGTGGAGGAATGTAGGGTTTTAAAGAGGTACAGTGTGCGGACCCCCCCATCAACCATTTCCCTTCTCGGGTCAAATTTTTTCCCTTTCCAAAATGGAAAAAATAAAGATAAAATAAAGAGAAAACTCTGGCAAAAAAGATATAATATTAAATAAAAAATTGGGGTTTTACTAAAAACCCATCAATCCTGTTCTTGTACCCAGTTAAGGCTAAGTGTGAAGTTCAAAAATGTGAATGACCCCCTCTCCAAAGCAATGTACAGTGATAAAACCCAAAATACATACACGAAAATGGCATACAAAAAATTTGGGGAAATTGAAAAAAGGGGGCAGAGGACTGGGACGTATTGATGCAATGACAAATTTGCTGAAAAGGGTTTCAGGGGAAGAAAAAACCCCTTTTAAAATAGATGACTAGTATCTGAAAAGGGAAAAATTATACACGAAAATGTAGAGGGGAACAAAGGGGGGTATAAAAACAAAAAAGGGTACTGGGACGTAAAATGTCAAAAAAATTAGTTAAAACCTTTGGGGTCAAAAACCGGAAGGGGTGGAAAGGGGGTTAAAACTGGGAACTCATGAAAAATTTGGACATTTGCAGCTTACGAGTATAAGCCTAAACAGATCGTAAAAAATACGAAAAAACTTCTGCGGGGAAAAGTGTAGAATACCCTTTATATCAGCCGGGGTCATCCGGCAATCGGAAGAAAATCCCAATTGAAATTGGGGAAAATGGTGAAAAATTTCAAAAAAGGTAAAACTTGGGAAATGGGATAAAATAGAACTAATAAAATCAGCTCCATCTTTGTTCGAAAAACCTTTCAAAAATTATTTAATGCTTTCCTCAGGGGGCGTGGGATACCTGAAATCTTTTAAAGTGGGTTCACCCCAGTATATTTAAAAAAAAGGGGAAAAAGGGAATGTCCCCAAATTTCCGTGTATAACCGTCCTGAAATTTCCCTTGGTAAAAAATACGGGAAAAATTTTTAAAACAGATTGGAAAATGAAATAAATGAAATGGAAGAACAGAGTGGCTTTCGGGAGGTAGATCCCAAAAAATAATATACTTACCCCTTCGACAAGTTACAGATAAGGGGCCTAATTTGAGACATTTTTATTATATTGACTTAAAAAGGCCCAAAAAGCCCTTTTCAAAATTGGATAGCCAGGGAATATCAAAAACTAAAAAATATTTTACGGCCATTGAATTTTACAAACCCCAAAATTTAAAATAACAATAAAAAGAAATAAAGATAAAAAAAGGGGTAACGGGGGTTTTTTATTGCCCCCCTTTTCAAAATATATCTGATAAATCAAAAATTAAAAGATAAAATTTGAAAAGGAAAAAAATTCGATATTATAGGACAAAATTTTTTGAAATGACCTGGGATTTTCGGGGGGGATGAAGAGGTGCAATTATATTTAAGGAAATTAAATAAGGATATGAAACTACTTAAAAATAAATTTAAAAGACAAGGCAGTGTGGAGGGACAGGAAAGATTTGTAATGGAAGATGGCTGCTGGGTGTTACGATTAGTATTAAGGAACAATTGAACAAAAAGGGGGTGTAAGAAATTAAACACCCACGGCAAAAAAACTGTTTTCGGAATTGATTCAATAATATAAAAAAAAATACTAAAAATAAAAAATTTTAAAAATTTTTAAAAGATAACACCAGGTGTTGTTGTGAGACTCCAAAACAATAAAAAATTAAAGATAGGGAAATGGAATTTGGAGACTGCGTAGGAACATTAATGGAAAGAATAGAAAAATATAAAAACAAACATTTCCCCATATAATGGGTAAAAAAACAGAATTTTGGCACACAGGAATGCCGGAGGAAAGAACCGGGGGGGGGGGTGTCAATACACAAAAAAGGTGATCAAGACTAAATTTGGATGGGTTGACAATGAGAGATCGTCACATCAGATGAGGCAATATAAGAAAAGTTGGGGGAAGAGAGCCCAGGGGGGTTTTATCCAGAGAGGGTTTTAAAAGCAAATTTTGTCAAATGGAAACTGCCGTTTTTTAAAAAAATTTTAAAACCCTTTTTAAAGGTGATTTTTTCCTTTATTTTAAAAAAAAATCCAACTTCAATTTTTTGGATTGAAATGTTAATTTTTTCTCAAAAAAAACAGAGTTTGCGGAACTGAACAACCATTTTTTCACCCCCTTTAATTGGGGTTTTTAAAAAAAATTTTTTAAAAAAAGAAAAAGGGCTATTTCCCTTAAATTAAAACCTATCACATTTTTAAACTTGTACATGACCTTATTTCTAGATCTGTCTTTAAAACAGTTCATTCGTAAAAAATTCTACCTTCAATATTATACTTGTAAGAAAACACTAAAATGCATTTTTTCTGTCGAAAATTATTTCATTTTCACTTTTTCACACACATTTTCATGCACCTTTGAATTTTAGTTTGAATAAATTGATCCTGAGGGAAATAGACTACACAAAATTAAACTTTTCATGAATTCCTTTTCACACAATAACAGATTGTATTTAATTCTATATGAAACCATATTAGCATTACCTTGAGAACTTCATCAGTTTTCATTACTTCGAAAATCATTATGGTATCAGTTAATTGCATAAATATAAATATGTATTCATTTCAGAAAATGAACGGATCTGGCACCCCATCACACTTCAGATATCATTCCACTGAAAAATATATTTCAGTACAATTAATTATCAATAAGTAATAACGATCTCATTTAGTTCTCCCCAATACTTCTTCGAAATCGATTGTCCAGCTCATGTGAGTCATTGATTCATGTGGTGTCTAAACATGTTTACAGAAATTTTTAATTGTTCTATTCTCAGGGTCTGCTCCTCTGTGTCTTGTTTTGCCTTAGTTTCCCAAATTTTTAAGAGATTCTCTCAATTTGATCCTTTTCTTCTTGAATCAAGCGTGCCTTTAAAAAATGTTCATATTTTTAACTACATTACAATATACCTTCCCTAGGATAATGGACAAGTCTTTCTCATCAATTTAAAGACAAAAAAAAACAGGAATAATGGTTTTAGAATTTAACAAAGCATAAAACTTTTCTCTATATTTTTATTTTTATTTCTCAACAAGTGACAACACAAAGTATGGGAATCTTTTGGTAAAATTATACAAATAAAACATTTTCACAAAGGGTTTGATAGAAACAAAAGAATTATCATTTAAAAACCATTAGGCAATTTTAATATAAGTTACTGTCTTTCAATGAGTAATTCTTTAAAGTTTGAATTATAAAATTAATGAATTATAATAATGTAAATATAATTAAAAACATGGCTGAATGTGGAACATTTGGTGAAATGTTTTAACATTAAAACATTACAAGCAAAAAAAAAAATGACAGCTTGACAGCATAATTTGTACCTTTGAATGTTTGAAACAATTTGACCTAAATATATTATTTATTAAAGACCTAAGCCCTATTTTAGAAGGAAAAATATATTTGAACAGGGGGAAATGTTTATTTGCTTACAAAAATTTTTCAAAAAGTGCTTCCCCTTATCTTAAAGATATTACTACTAACAGCATGAATGAATTTGGTGTCAACGTTATAAATATCATCATATAATCTCATGTGAAAGTGTGTTTTAATAATGTTACCAACAATTATAAATGGGACACATGCTGAAATATGGAAATAAGAACTAGGGTGGATCCAGTTGCTGTTTTGGAGGAGGCCATCATAGTTTTTGTTCAATAATAAACATTATTATTAAATTGTATATTATTTTTTAAGTGTATATAATATATATTATGATACTATCATATTATTTTTAAATAATTACATAGTTCTAATATAAATAAATGTTTAATCAATTTTGCCAAATAATGAAAGTAACAACGAAACTCAAGGCCTTTTTGGGACATAGCACCCCTGAATCTGCCCCTGCATACACTTACTGACTTCTGATTACTACTATTTTCTCACTTTGAAAGAAAAAGTTAAAGGGGAATTAAAATTGATAAGTAATATTATTATTATTATTATTTTTTATTATTATTATTATTATTATTATTATTACTTCTTTAAACAAAGAAAAAATTGTATGTACTGAGTGGGAAGAATGGTCAAGAATGTCATAGTGCATGCAGAAGATTTTAGAATTTTAATGATGAAAAAAAATTTTCCCAAAAAAAAGCAACAAATGTAACAAAGGTTATAATATAGGTTATAGGTATAATATCATTTACATTTTCTTGATCATCCCTACTGTCTGATTTGTTGGAGCACAATGTAGTATATAATAAATACAATATATATTTCATATTAATAGGCCCTAAATATAAATTTAGGTGGTACACGAAAGGTGCAATAACCTTCGGGCTCTACTACCTCAGATCTAAGATGCATTAGCAAGGTCTGACAATTTGTAAATCAACAGACTGCCAAAATAAATTACCTTTCTCTTTTGCTTCATGTTTCTTCTCTGCTTGTTCTGCAGAAAGGTGCTCTCTCTTTTGAGCTTTCTTGGGTGGCTAGAAGTTAACAGTTCATATTACTCATAAAATATTTCAATTTGTGGAATATTTTGCAAGTAATTTGCATCAAGAAAGCTACACTAAATTTTATAAATTGTTTAACAAATAATTTTGAACATAAAGAAAAGGAAAATGAGTAATTACCATTGTATTTGTGAAAAATTTTCTCATGTGATTTATTGCAATGGTTGACCTTATGACAGTGGGACAAAGTAGTATTGAAAAAAATTTAGCAGTTATCAAAGAATTTCTCATGCTTTGACACTCATAAACCTTTCCTGGGTATATCTTTTAAACCATTATCTCATTTCTTGCTTCATCATTCTTGTGAATTACCTACTTTGATAAATTCTTTCTTTGACAGTAGGGAAGCAAAAAACAATAAGCTTAATTTCTATTAAATGTAAAACTTCACTTTTGAAGAAAAAATACAAGCTAAGTCAAATTCTCACTCTCAAGAATAAAGTCAAATACAGAAATAAATTAAATTAAAATCAATATGAAAATGTTCTGTTTAAATTTTGGGAAATATTTTTTAAATTTAGAAGATTAAGAAAAAGAGTGGGGAAATGGTAAAAAGTCCTCATTGGTATTTTCAGAAATTTGTAACATTTTTTCAATAATTTTCTAAATGTTAAAGCATTAAATGCCATGCAATAACAACTGACTAATATTGGATAATATATAGATGTGGAGGGGTTAAAATCAATTAAATTTCTACTTCTCTGAATCCTCATCAACAATAAATTACAGATTACATTATTAATGCCCTCATATCATGTAATGTTCTTCGGACACGTTTTCTAAAATCCGACTTCACCTATTCAGGGCGAGCAATCTACTAGTATCCTTTTCCCTTTTCCCCTTGAACCTTAAATTCTACTTCACATCTGTGCAAAGTATTCCTAAAAAAGATGAAACCCAAGACGCGAAATGGGGTTAGAACTCAAATGCCATCCATCCGTTCACTTGGTAAACAGAGGCGGAAAGCGCAACTGCCGCAAAGTACTATTTGTATTGACCGCCTGGCCTCAAAGCGCGTTTTGTCTTTTCCATTACAAAACTCATGGTCTACAAAAACACCTACTTTTCGTATTATTGGTTGTGGTTAAGTCTTATTACATTGTATTTCCTATTCTGCTAAAATATTAGCCATCCCTTGAAAAAATCATGCGAAGAAAATTAAATTCAAGTTATGCAAAAAATATTAATATTCAAAGTGTACTCGAAAGAAAATATAAAGAAATAAAATCGATAAATATCATTGGATTTAAACAGAAATTTCTAGCTTCAATATTGAAGGGGGAGTCATTTTGAATCCATGACTTGTCACTATATTATTAACAATTCCGTAAACTAGTAATATTTTCTAAACAGTTTTTGTATTCCAACATAAATTCCGGCTTGAGGAGGCTTATTCTCATTCATCAGCTCCCTCTGTTACTTAATTATCTTTGCCTTTAAAAATTCGAAATTAAGCACTCAATATTTTATTGACTTAGCATAGTCGACTAGGGGTAGGTTAATAAATCCTCGGCACGAAAAAGTATCGAATGGAAAAATGTAATGTAAGTGTACACGAAAATTTGATGTACAAAAATTTCGTAATCTTTGCAATATAATGTTTTGGTTTAGGCACTTGTTTCATTCCGCATTATTGCAGTTCTGCCTACTTTAGTGATTCTGTTTAACAAATTACTACTTGTCTCCATGTATTTTTTACATGTGAATTTCAACTTGCCCAGTTGGGAATTCACCTTTTCCCTATTAGGGCCGTCCATAAATTACGTGAGGCATTTGGCGATTATTCTCCCTTCCCCTTGGGAGTTGGGAGTTTTGGCCAACCCCCCCCTTTACTAACTCAGTTTTTAAAAATGCGTTTTTTTAAATTTAAAACGTCAATTTTGATTAACTGATTGGGTTTTTTTTAAAAAATTTAATTTTTTTAATTATATTAAGATAGAAAATTATATTTAAAAAAAGAGGTGAATTAAATTAAATTATTAAATTCAAAAAACAGTAATAATTCATTGAAATTTCAGCCCGGGGACTCAAACTCATCATCAAAATTTCGTTTTTTTTCCAAACTCGAATTTTTTTTTCATTTCAAAAATACAGGTAATAAATTTATCATTAAAAAAAAAGTTTGAAATTTTTTTAAATTTTTTTCTCAGTATACTTTTTTTTTTAAATTTTAAAAATGAAAAAAAATTTTTTGGGTTGCCAAATTGGTAAAAATTTTTCACTAAACGTCTGTTTTCTCACAGTTTATTTTTAGCGAAAAAATATATTTTTCGGACCCCTCTCCCCCCCACGTGAGGTGAAATTCTTCCCCCCTCCCCCTTTAAATTTTTCCTAATTTATGGATGGCCCCCGGGAATTTTTTTAAATTTATTTTTTTCCCAGCGCCCCTGACAGGTTGGAGCGCAATTTTGAGCATCGGATAATGTTGAAACCAGTTTCGAAAAAAAAAAAAGGGGTTATTTTATTAAAGGGGTTAAATTTATTTATTTATTTTTTTATTTTGTGAAAAAAAAAAAACTGCGTATGACGTGCTATGGGAAAAGGGGTTTTGTGTGACATTTCTTCTTGATCCCTAACTAAGTCATATACTTTTTTTTAATTTTGAAAGGAGAAAAAAAAAAAAAACCCCCATGTATAAAATCTTTTTAAAAAAAAAAAGAAAAAATTTTTAAATTTTTAAAAGGGAAAAAAAAAAATGTAGTAAAATCTTTTTTAAGGATAAAAAACAAAAAATTTTAATTTTGAAAGGAAAAAAAAAAAAACCCCATATAAAAAAATCTATTTTAAAAAAAAAATAAAAAAAAAATTTTAATTTTAAAAGGGAAAAAAAAAAAAAAACCCCCATGTAATAGACTCTTTTTAAAGGATAAAAAACAATAAATTTTTTTATTTTCCCTTTGCAAAAGGGAAACATAATTTGAAAAATTTTTAAATAAAATAAAATATAATGAATAAAAAATTATAATAATTATTAATATAATATAAATTATAATAAAAATAAAAATGTAAATATAAATAAATGAAAATAATATTATAATAATTGTAAATAATAGAGTTTTTTTATGTATTTCGAAATAAAAAAATATAATTTTTAAAACTGAAAATCATTTTGGTTTTTTTTTAAATAATTTTTTAAAAAAAATAAATCCCAAAAAAAAAATTTCCCTTGTGAACTTAAAATACTAAAAATTTTTTTAGTGGTGTTTAAAAAATCATTTGTTTTAAATAAAAACATGAAATAATAAAAATGAATTTCAGTAGAACTTATTTTAAAAATTTTGCGTCTTTTCATTAAAATTTTTTCAGGAAACATTGAATTGAAAATTTTTTAAATATCAATCCCGTACCGGCATAAAACAAAACGATTTTCTAGTTCTAATTTCTTTTTTTAAATTTTCCCCCCAAAAGTCCCAAAACCTTTCCCCACTTTGGATGCCTCGGGGGTCGCCCGTCTGCCTTTCCTGGCCCCGGGACAGGCCCCCGATTAAACGGAAATTTTGGGGTTTTCTAATCTCCGTTTTTATTTCAAGTATATATCCTTTGGGCTCTCTGCAACAATCTTTTTAAACAATCTATAGAAAAAAGAATTTTTGGAGATGAGAAGAACTTTGACTTTAAAAAAATGGAGGATTAGTTAAAAACCTCTAAAAATTCACACTCATCCCCAACACTCTGACTTTTGTTTAATAACTCCTAAATAAACGTTTTTAGTGCCTTAAAAAACTTGGGGGCCAAGCCTTTAAAGAAATTTGCTCCACATTTGTCGAATGAATCTTTGGGAATTCATATTTTTACTTTTCTTAAAATACGTATATACGGAGTAATATAATTAACAAAAAGGGCATCCCGGCTCCCCCCCAAACAACACGCGGATTGCAATCACCGCGTCTCCCGAACAAAAGGTCCGGGCGATGCGTAAAGTCCAAAAAATTGGCGGCGCCGGTATAATCCCGGCAGCCGGCGAGCGAGTATCAATGAAGCGGTTAAACAGATTACGGGGGTGGTTGTGCTCGTGGCGTGAACCGTCCACACCGTTTGGCGCGTGGACTGTTTCAGGCACAACATGGTCAGTCCATCCCCCTTCCAAAATGGCGGCTTTTCTTATTTGAAAAATTTGAATTTCAAACTTTTTGAAATTGAAATCGAATTCCCCCATGCGAAGCCCCCCGTGGGCCAAAGCGTCAAGGCCCGGCGCGGGGCGCAAATCAGGACGAACCGGGACTTAAAAGTTTTGTAAACGAAAAGGTTTTATCTGGCGGTTTTTCCAAACTTTTTTGTGTTTTGGTTTTTGTGTTTTGCGTTTGGTTTTCGCGTTTTTTTTTTTCTCAAAAGCCCAATTTGGCGTTTTGGGGACCCAATTTCCGATACAACCAAAATAGAAGGGGAAAAATTTTTTAAGTTTTAAGAGATCCCGAAAAGGGGGATATGAAATCAATGGTTCTATAACAAATTTTCTGACTATTTAGGGCGTAAATTAACTATTTTGATGTATTTATGTAAAAAATAAAAAATTAATTTACATAATGTTTTATAGGGGGATTTTTAAAACATATTTTTATGAAATTGTAAAGTCTAAAAGCATTTGTTTTAAAAATCATGTAATTGAAAAGTTATAATGCTATATTAACTTTAAAAGGTGATTTTGATAAACATAATATCAATAATAAAAAATTTTATTACAGGTGTATGAAATGGTTAAAAGGAAATTTGGGGATCTGACTTTGGCATTCCCTTGGGAAATTTCAAAGTTGAGTTTTGATTAGGACCCTTTCGCGGGAAATTTCCTGCAGCAGAAGACTGATTAATCGGAGCCCAAAATTTTTTTGATGTCGTCCGGGTTTTTTGGATCACCCCAGGCATTTATAAAAGGCTTACCAAAAAAGGTGATTTTTTATTAATTTTTAGCAATAAAAGGTGTAATAAAATTTTTTCGTTGTTAATTTAATTAATCATCCTTATTTTTTTTGCAGGATCTGCTGGCTTATACATTTCTCCTGATTTCCCGGTTGCTAAATGAAGAAAAATCCTGAACACGTGGTGGCAAAACTAGTTTTGTGGGATCTTGAGGGAAAACCAAACTGGAAAAAAAACGTCTGTGTATGTGAACAAACATAGCGCCTAAACCAGGGTGTTTTTTTCAAATTGAAAACCCTTTCAATAGTACTGTAGGGTTTAAAAATTTTTTAAAAACCTTCCTTATTTTTTGGGAAATTTTTATATAAGAAATTATTCAAATTTTCTCAAAAATGGCCCAATTTTTGTTTTTTTTTGGGAAAAAATTAAAATTAAAGGTGGAAAAGGGCCCAATTTTTCAAGATTAACTTAAATTTTTAAAAATTTTAAAAGTGTTTTTTATTAACTTTTTTCAATTACAATTAAAGTTAGAGCTTTCCTTCGAAAAAATTTTGATGTATAAATAGTTCTTCTTTTAAAATTGGAAGATTTTTTTTGAAAATAAGTTTTTTGTAATTTTTTAAAAACTTTTTGGGAAATTTTTAAAAAAATGACAAAAGAAGATTTTCTCGAAAAGCCCCCCTTTTTCGTCAGTATTATATTTATAGTAACATTTTAAATTTCAAGAAAATTTTTCAAAACCCCCTTTTTTTTCAAATGGTCAAATTACCTTTTTCAGAATATAAACCATTTTCAAAGGTTTAAATTTTTTTTTTAAACTATTTAAACGAATAGTGGTAATGGTACTTTTAATATAATATAAATGTAATTTTCTTTTCTTTTTTTTGTTTTCCCAAAATTTGCACAAATGTTTTATTTTTTAATATCTCATGCCATAATATCACATTTCAATGGATATTTTGTTTTTGGAGTAAGTTTTAAAAATTACTTAAATAAAGTTTTAAACTCAAGATTCAGAAAAAACTCAATTTTGCATTTACAGAAACCTTAACCTTTTTTTTAAAAATTTTTTCAATGTTTAAAGAAAAGGGTTTTTAACCCTTTAATCTTTAAAATAATATTTACTATTTTTTAACAAGAGTTGAAAATGGCAAAAAATGTTTTTTGGGGCGGCGATAGTGGCAAGGATGGGGGGAGACCAAGAGCCGGTCCCCAAAGGAAATTGAAAATTTAACAAAAAGCTATTCTTAGCATTTGTTACTATTTTAATTTAGAAAATCAAACTGCAGGCCCACTGGAGACATGTACCAAATTGAAGTTTTTTGGGGTTAATTGTAAAATTTTTTTTGGGGTAATATTTTGTTTTTTTTATAAATTTTTTTCTCAGGGGTTTTATTACTTTTTTTGAAAATGTATTCTTTTTATAACAGTTTGGTATTTTTAAGATTAGTATTTTCAAAATTTTCTGATGGGTTTTTGAGATGTCTGTTGGGGAAAACTCCTGGGTATGATAAATCTTTTTTTTGTTTTATTGTTTAGAAATTTTTGGGTTTAAAAAATTGGGGAAAACTGAAAATATTTTGTAATTGAAAAACTGTTCAATATCTGTATCAAATGTTGAGTAACTATATAAAATCACCCTTTGGGTTTTATCCCCGATCCATTAAATCCATGGGACAAATATGTAGTGATATGGGAAAATTAGTAAAACCAAGTCAAAAAACCCGCTTTTAATTAATAATAAATGAACAGTATTTTTTACTTTTTCATCACTTTTTCTAGGTAGGAGGAAAAATGTTTCGAATGCAGAAAGTGTAATTTGCTTTTTTTAAGAAAAAAAAAAAGAAAAATTTTTTTTACTGTTTTTTCAGATGCAATTTCCCGTTTTTATAAAAATTTTTCAATAAATTTTTTTTATTGTACCTTTTAGCAATTTTATAATAGGCGAAATTTGACGGGGTTATAGCTGGAATGTCATTTTTTAAAGAGCAAATTAAAAAATAATGGTCATAGAATTTTTAATTAAATTTATGGTTCAATATTTTGTCAATGGGAAAAAAAAAATTTATGTCTGATTACTTTCCCCATTTATTTTTAAAATTTAATTTTTATTTGTATGATATTTAATTTAGAAATAAATATTTTTATAAAAAAACTTTTTTTTTTCCACCTGGAAAAACCATTTGTATTGGGTTCCAAAACCAATTTTTTTTTTAAATTTCCGCGTATTTTTAAAAAAAGATTCATTTCGCCCTTTTAAAAAACTTTTTTTATTTTCCCGGGCGTCAATACGCCCACCCCTTGAGAACGCCCCGACGCATTGGGTCAAACGGGGAGATATTCCCCCCCCAAAAATTTGAAATTTGAAAAAGAGCGTTGGGATTTCTTAGTGCCGCCATTAAAACCCCGGTCAGTGCTTGGGGTGTGGGCAGTGCAAAAAAGTAACAGGTAACGAGAATCGTTGTATAAAGGAATAACAAATGAAACTATCTATACATAAAAATGTTTTCCCGGATCTTTTTTAAACAAAATAAATGTTTTTTTAAAAAATATCGAAAATTTAATTACCACCAAATCGGAAAAACGTAGTTAAAAGTTATGTAACGCGCGAAAAAGATTTGGGGTTTTAACGAAAAACATGTTTTCATTCCCCCGATACCAATAAGTGTTGTTTTTTTTAAAAAGTCCGTCCTCTGTGAACATTCCCAGGGTAAACCCCGGGTCTTTTCAAATTCAGAAAAATCTCCATCTCGCTCTAGTTAAAGCTTTTAAATTTTTGAAAAAAATTTTTAAAATTTGGGGGTTTTAAATTTAAAATCCCCCCATTTTCAAAAATTTTTTGTTTTCAAATTTTTTTTTAAGTTTTTTATAAAATAAAAAAAATTACCAAAGTTGGGTAAATCCAATTTTTGGGGTTTTTAAATTTTCGAAAATTTCCAAAATTTTATTTTTTTCCCTCTTCCCCCAACAAACTAAATTAAAAATGAGGTTTTTTCCTTTAAAAAAAAAATTTTGTTAAAAGATTCTTTCATTTGATCCCTACTTTTTAAAAATTTTTTATTTTGAATCAGAAAATTTTTAACAAAAAATTCCAAAAAAAAGATTTTCTTAAAAAATTTTCCCTATTTTTTTTTATTTTGATAGAATATAATAAAAACTTAAAGATAATAAAAGCCATAATCTTATTTTTTTCAAAATAACAAAAAAGAATATTTTTACTTGTCTCCGTCGTTAAATATAAAATTTATAAAATTTTTTAATTTTTGTATTTAGGTACATGCTTGAAATAACAAAAAGTTTTTTAAACTACAGTTTTTTAAAGGCTAAAATATATTTTCAGAAAAACCAATCGCCATTTTCTCAAATGGCTCCAAAATTTTTCAAACTTTTTAAAAGGATATGGGTATTGGGTTTTAAAATGCCGTAAAGTTCTTTTTGATGAAATTCATTTTTTCGGTTGCACAAAAATTTTTTTTATATCTCCACGTTAAATTTTGAAAATTTCGGGGTTTTCAAACATTTTTTTAAAAAGATGATGTTCATAAAACCTTCAATTGAAATTTGCAAACCAATAGATTCCTTTAAAATTTAAAATTTCATTAGGAACCTTAATCCCTTTTTAAAAAAACCCTTAATTTTTCAATCAAAAATTTTTATTTAAGACAGTTTTTTTATTAATATTCTTGAAAAAATTTCAGTTTCCAGAAAGCAAAAAAGTTAAAAGAAAAAAATTATTTGGGGGCGACATATGGCAGCTGGCCCGAGAAGGAGGAAACAAACCTCCACAAGGGAAAATTAGAAAACTATACGGGGAAAACTGTCCATTCTGCAGCAACTTTTTACATTTTTTTAGTGCTGTTCTTTAAACAATGTCAAATAAAGGTTCCGAAACCAAATTTCAAAAAATCTTTTCGATTTTTAAAAACCTTACTGCCACCTTTTTTTGAACGATGACCTTCTTCCCCCCCCCCGGGGCCATAAAAAAGAAAGATCGCAAGGAAAAATTTAAAAAGATAAAAATTCGTTGGCGCGAAAATAAGTAGTTTTCGAAAGAACGTCTGTTCGGTTTATTATCAGATCGAAAAGTGGCTGAGGTAGATTAGGTCCCAAGGGGGGCCAAACCCCGAAAAAAAGGAGGACATCGTGCGCGGCAAATTTGAAAAAATTATGAAATCTTGTGAAATGGAAAAAAGGGGGCGGTTTGTTTCATCCCTTTAGTCATGCTAAAATCAGGCCCGCCCACTATGTTTTGTGAATGATGCAAAGGGACCCCCACAACCCCAGGCCCCAAAAAAGGAATATTAAGTAACCCCTTTATCCCTCTGTAATTTATTTTTCATACTTTTCCACCAACTTTACTTTCAACGAAAAGGGTGATTTAATTTTAAGACTTTAATGTTTACCTTATTTGTAACTCTTTAAA